>VYZU01052201.1:17716-53899 GCA_013401355.1 Ceyx cyanopectus
AAAAAAAAAAAAAAAAAAAAAAAAAGACACATTATCAAAATGTTTCTTGTTGTTTTGCATTCAGCAGGAACACAGGTTTGTTTCTATTTTTTGTGTTGTGGTTTTTCTGTTGTTTTTTTTTTTCTAAAAAGAGCTTTCATGATAAGAAGAAGCATCAATGGGGACATTTCATTGTGCTCATATAGTAAGTCAGGATGGTCACAGAAGATTCCACCATGTGTCTGTCTGGGCAAAGGGTAAGAAACTCCTTTTGGTTCACACGCTACGACACTGAAACCCCAAAAGTAGTGTTGTGTTTCTCTCGACCCTCTGGCTCTGCGGCTGCTGGCGCACATCAAGGGGCGTAGTCTTTGTCAGCTCTCTCTTATTCCTCGCAACTCATTTCTCACTGCTGAGCTCAGCTTGCAAGTGGTCTTTATGCTAATTTATAAATAATTCCTTATTTTATAAAGCAGATACTCTGACAATGTTTCCTCCCGAATACTCAGGAGACTCTGGCCTATCATCTCCTTCAGGTGTGGTGACAGGAGGTGTCGGGATGCTAATTATTGCTGTAGTGACGTAAGGCTGCTCACAGTTTAGTTTAACACACTCTTCCACTTTGGCATTTAAGCTGGAACGGCTGGAGAAAGAAAAAAAAAATCCATGAAGAAAAAAGTCCACGTTAATGCAAACCTCTCCTGTGCTTGATTCTGTTCCCTCAGCCAGGAGTCTCTATCCTGCCCCATTACAGAGCTTAGAGGTGCAAAGCACCACCATCCCATCTCCCTGCACCCTGGCAGGAGGTGGTTCATGGTTATGACCATGGACAAGCCCCTTTCTTCCTACCTTCCCACCATTTCAGGACTTCTAAAAGTTTCTGGGCTTGTCACNTTTAAGTAGTGGAGCCTTCATATTAGCTTTTTGTCTGGCCTGTGTAGGCAAATTCCAATTGAAATCAATTACATTTTTATAGCTTTGGGACCCAATCCATTTTCTATCAGTATTCTTAGGTAATTAAGTATCTTCACACAATGTAAATTCTCAAACAAGTTTTAGGGTGCAAGTTTACAGATAATTACAAAAAAGAATGTAGCCATCATCTTTACTGAATGCCTTTCAGTGTCTTCCAGCATAGTTAACACTCCAAATGCTGCAGAATGTGAACAAGGAAGGTTTGGAGATGTGTTAGCTGATCCCCAAAACATCTTTGTGGCGATTTTAAGCAAAATATGATAGATTCTGTAACAGTACATTGGAATGGGAGGTTTCTTCTGAAAACACAGGAGCAGACAAGATAATCTATGGAAGAAAAGATTCATCAGTAGCCTTAGAATCTCAAATGGAACAGTAATATTGGAGTGGGCAACAATATATCACAGAAATAGAGGACAGTAGACAAAAAGAACAGTGACTGAATAGTGCATTTGTGATGCGTGGTTTGGCTGTAAGATTATTTAATGTTTACCATGATACGTTTTTAGTGTGGATGAAGTTGTGTAAAATACCTTAAAAAAAAATAAATCCTGATTCCTGATACAACAGGTGTACAATGACTTATTGCAGTTGTAACAGTACCTAGGAAGCAAGATAAAACAATAGTTAAATACTGAACTAACTGAACACCTTTAGTTCACTAATGAGTGTTTGAATAAGAAATACTGCATTTTTCAAAGGGAAGTTATTTGTACAACTACCATGGAACATCAACAATCAGCTGCTTGTAAGTGCACGGAAATGCCCCTTTCTACAGTAATATTTTATCATGCCTAATCTGAAAAACAACGAAAGTAAACTGAGATCACAGCTCCAAATAATTTCAGCATGCATTATGGTTGTAGTTCTTTCAGTCAGTACAAACATATTTCATATGAGCATTTTTTCTTTCATTTTTTGATAGTTCCTTGACAAGTTNTGGTTCACACGCTACGACACTGAAACCCCAAAAGTAGTGTTGTGTTTCTCTCGACCCTCTGGCTCTGCGGCTGCTGGCGCACATCAAGGGGCGTAGTCTTTGTCAGCTCTCTCTTATTCCTCGCAACTCATTTCTCACTGCTGAGCTCAGCTTGCAAGTGGTCTTTATGCTAATTTATAAATAATTCCTTATTTTATAAAGCAGATACTCTGACAATGTTTCCTCCCGAATACTCAGGAGACTCTGGCCTATCATCTCCTTCAGGTGTGGTGACAGGAGGTGTCGGGATGCTAATTATTGCTGTAGTGACGTAAGGCTGCTCACAGTTTAGTTTAACACACTCTTCCACTTTGGCATTTAAGCTGGAACGGCTGGAGAAAGAAAAAAAAAATCCATGAAGAAAAAAGTCCACGTTAATGCAAACCTCTCCTGTGCTTGATTCTGTTCCCTCAGCCAGGAGTCTCTATCCTGCCCCATTACAGAGCTTAGAGGTGCAAAGCACCACCATCCCATCTCCCTGCACCCTGGCAGGAGGTGGTTCATGGTTATGACCATGGACAAGCCCCTTTCTTCCTACCTTCCCACCATTTCAGGACTTCTAAAAGTTTCTGGGCTTGTCACCAAAGTGTTTCTGAGCAGGAGAAGCACTGAGCTGCTCCACAGGGAGGAAGCTTCAACAGGACAATGACTTGCATAGCTCAATGACTTGCTATGTAGGAACATGGAAACTAAGGGGTAGCCCCAGTCCCCTACTGATTCTTTTATGCCATGCTTATTTAACGCCATTTTGTTTTTTATGCAGCCTCAAGCATAAGGCACAGTGATATATGCAGTAATAAAGGTCAACATGTTAATGGAGTTGGCACAGTACCTCATTATCACACGAAACTTGTAAACTTCAGAGCATTTTGAGGTGGGACTGGCATTTTGTGCTTGTGGGTTTTTAGCACAAAGCTGGTGCTTTGTGTTTTTACATACTCTGTGACTGGCAGCATGACTCAGGAGTCCTCTAGCAGAGGAAGGATGGATCCAGGCAGAATGTTTTCTGAAAAGCTAAGACACTGGATTTCTGTGTTGGCTGGGAGACCTCATTGCACAGCAGCTGAAAAACTTCAGTATCTACGAGCTGCTGGATTGTTTACTGAAGTGAAATCCAAACCTGCTAACCTATACAAAGCAAGCTACTCGGTATGTAACTTAAGACAATCTCTATAGCAACTAGTGCTGAAAATGCTTCTTTTTAAATGGTGGCATGTTTGATTTCAATAGAAAACACTTCTGCATCCCTTGAGACCTTTCTTGTGTTTTCAGAAGTGGTGGTTGAATATACCTGAAAGCCAAATGGTTTACTTGTGAGAGTACAGAGATGTTTAGTAAATTACAGATTCTTAAAATGCACTTTCCTCACTTTTGTAATAACTCCTCAAACTAGGAAATTATTTTTTTAAAAAATCCATTTTGTATTTTTTATTTGCAAGAGTCTTTCTTGTGATTATTACACTTAGGACTCTAGGAATCAATTTTATTTCTCTACTCTGTGGAAATGCAAGAAATTATATTTTTTCCTGTGCTTCTGAATCCAACCAGTAGAAGCAGCAGGGATAGACCTTTCTTTCTCTTCCCACTTGCTCACCTCATATATCTGAATTGCACATTTTTCTATGTGAAATTTTTTGTGTTATTTGTCCATGGCATATAATATTTCTATTTAATTTGGGTTCTCTGGATGCTCTTTGCTGCAAATAATACACAGTGATTTGTGGAGAGGGCATGAGGGTAGAAAAGTTTGTAGAGAGACTGTTCTGTTCACTTAGATTAAGTCTGGAGCAATCTAAGTGTAGGATATTTCGGTATTAATGTCCATTTGTGGTTGGCTGTTTGACTGTCACCTTTAGCTACACCACCTCTCCCTATCTTCTCTAAGAAAGGAGCTTCAGCTCTTAGTGTGCTGATGCATGTGAAGTACCTGTTTGACAGAGGCGTCCTCTCCACACATCTGATCTGGATGGTGCTGAGCTCCTGGACGCTGCCGGGGCGGCTGCCGGTGATGGTCGTGTTTGGGATGCGGTAAGTCTTTTTATGTCTTCGTGAGCAGCAAGTGCTGGTAACACCTTGTTGAGATGAGAGAGAGGGGCTGTGGCTGGGTGGTCTATTGACTGTGGAAACCTCCATACAGCTCTCTTCATAGACTTGTTCATCCACAAACTCGTGGTTCTAGCCCAGAGGAATCCGACAAAGAGACAAAGCACACAGAGAATTATAATTAAAGTGAACATATTAATCGTGATTGTTTAAAGGCTTAAACTGACACAAGTGAATACAGTGGTAAAGTTTAGACAGCTTATTCTTGATTATAGTGTTTAGCCCGTATCAGCCTGGGCTGAATACCAATACAAATGTAAACAGTGGAACAAAATACTCAGAGCTCTAAATAAGAAAATGTTAATTCAAATTATTTTGTAAAGTAGCATGTGATTGTAATGTAGTTTGCACTATAAATATCTGTATAAGCTATGAAGTGCCACAAAATAGAGGATTATATTTATTAATAAAAGTTCAAATGGTGCTTATGTAAATGCTCTAAATTTCATTTGGGAAAAAAATAAATCTTATGTTGAACTATAATACCATAAAATCAATAATTCATAATAAAATTAATTTTCCAGATAAGTTTATAAAGCTTCCTTTAGAATTACATGTTAGAAATCAGCTGTGCTTCATGTTATGCATATATGTAAAAGGCTTCAATCAAACAGAAGTTAGAGGATGTGAGATAGTTATCTAAAAGCATCCAAAAAGTCCATAATTACCATAGATGGATGTAGAGAAAGCAGTTTAGAAGACTGAGCATTTCATTGCATGAAGTACTCTGTATTAATGTATTATACATACAGTAACAACTGTGCTCAAGTATTTGTGAAATGGAAATACCTTTATATGCATATTATGGTTACTTCCATTTCTGTGGTTTTCTTCACTCAGATATAGGTTTGTGTGAGATTGAGTGGTAATGAAGAATGCCAATTTCAGGTGATATGAAAAGAAAGAGCTTTCCTGAAAATCAATTTTTATTAGACATATGTCAGTCACAATCAAGATTTTGATTGTGATCACACAGTGGACATAAAATTCAGAGAGAAAAATGATGTAATGACCATCTTTTGATTATGTTCAGTCACTTGCAGTATATTTGCCAAGAACTCTGATAGTTTTCCGATTAAAAGACATTTTGTGCTTCTTAAAACTTCTATGGAGCAACCAACAAGAATTCAATTTGTAGGGCCCATTAAATAGGGTTATTGAGTGAACTTTTAAGATAGATTGGAAACATTTTCAAACAATATAGTGGTTCAAGTTAATAGATTTGATTATACTTATTAATTAACTGTTCTTAAATTAGATAAAAGTAATCTGTAAAATATATCGTTCCCTGCAATTACTTTACATTATTAATGCAATTTCCAAAGAATTCCATAACACTGCCCACTCTGCATTTTTTAGAGTGGAACAGATCTTATCCTGTTGACTTCAAAGTGCTGCAAAAGAGAAAATATGCCTTTGCTTATTATCACCTAGACTGATGCTTATGCCAACTGATATTTCAAAGGATGATGAAAGGCTAAGGCCACACCTCACCTCTGCTGTTATACTACAAACCAGCAGCCTGACAAATTCCACAAGATAAGGGCCCAAAATTTCAAGTTGCCACTGAAATTTTAAGGATAAATGATCTGCAGAATACAACTTGGAACCCCTGCATATATTTTTATGGTCATGTGTTATGTGAATTCAGTGCCAGTAGCAGGACCCAATCAACAAGACAAAAAGAAAGTAGATTCTGTGCAAATTAAGGAAACATGATAATACTTGCTTTATAGACGTAAGGTTTGGGGTTTTTTTTCTAATAAAAAAGCTCTGTTAAAAAAAAAAAAAGAGAAAAAGAATAGGCTTATGTTATAATTACATGAAATGTGAAACTTTGGGAACTGAATTCAGCTCTCACCAAATGAATAGAATTTATTTTCCATTGTTTCTATGAGTTTGTCAAGACCTGTGGCTCTTACTAGGGTTTTGGAATAGGTTTGTAATGTTCAGCTGTGGAACAACTTTTAAGACAGATTGCCCTTACCAGGTTCTAACACAAAAAATCTCCAAAATGTTCCAAAAGAACTCAGCCTGAATCTTGTAAAAACCCCCACATTATACTCTGAATAGGAAGCAAGATATTTCGTCTTAGAGCACATTATATAAAAATGAATACTCCAAAGGTAAGAATGAAGGAGACAGAAGCACCTGTGGGATGACATATTACTACAGTGATGTAACAGCTGGGTCCTTTTATTTACAAAAAAATGTTGCTGAAAGGAGAACTTTGAGTTATACATATACATATATCATATTTTAATTTAGCACTTTTTGCTGTGGGAAAATATTTTAATATCTTTTTTTTTTTTTTTTAAGAAACAGCAGAAAGACTTGCAAGATCCCCATCACATAAGCAGAAATGTTACTTATAAAAGTAGACTATAAAGGTAAGACAAAATAGCATAGAGTTTCACTATATATACAAAACTTGAAATTTGTTTTCCATACTAATGGGACTTATAAAACTAGATGTAAATTTATAAATGGTGATTTAATGAAAGTTGGCCAATTTATGTACAATACAAGGTAAATTCTATGTGGCAATGTAATCACCACAAAAAGAAAAGAGAGAACTCCAGCATGCTCATGTGAAATTCCCAAATCTACAAAGATTGAATTAAATAATATTTATCTTTTTAGCTTCCTTAGGAAATAAAAAGGGAAACGATGTATAATTAGGGATGATTAGGGTTATTGCTGAAATGTTACCTGTTCAGAAATTTACTATTAGTAAACATAGTACTTATTTAATACTGAATCATAACTCTGCTCTAGTTTATTATCCTTTATGTCTGTATAATTATCCAGGTATTGACCAGGGAAAAATCCAAAAAGCACATAATAAGTAGTCCTTTTAATATATAGGGAGTTTCAAATCTAGATAAGCATATTTGGGCTGTTATGAATTATTATATCAGTGATTTCTACAACAATTTCAGTGTCTAAACTGAAACCAAAAGTCTTTGAATCTTTGCACCTGCATCTGGATGAAGCACTTGAAGTTTCAAAACAGGCTGCTTGAGGATCCTCTTTTAGAGTCACTTCAATGAGAACTGTGCTCATGTTCAAGGAAAAAACTTAGTTCTCTCTGTACAAAAGCCCAACATTTGCTCAGGCAAATACTTGCCTTGACTGCTCTGGGTGCTGAATGTGTAAGCATGACAAATTGTTGTTTATGAACTGAACTGCAGAAAGTGCAAATGATGACTCTTTGGAGTGTATGAAAACCATACAGAAGGTCACATATACAGCTTGGCTAAACTGGTGTCATCTCACTGATGCTGGTATCTCTCACTCCAGATGAGGCTCTCAGCCAGGATCTCTCTGTTGTTATGCAGTAGGTATAATGCCTTAAAGTAAGATAAAATGGCTTTTCTTTCCAGTTAACTGCTTTCATATAAAGGCATATTAATTAGAAGAAATGCTGTAAACATTCAAAACTAGGCTGGTTTTGGAATTCGGAAGAAAACACAGTTCTCTTTTCTTACCGTAGTTTTTTCCAGGCAGTGAAGCAGGTGGTGGTGCTGTGTTTCAAAGGAAGAGCCAGATTTGCTAACAAAGGCCTGTTCTTCTTCACTGGAGGACTGTTAATACATAAAACTCTGTATTATTCTCATTTGTGAACAAGAGGGCTCTTATCCAAATATTTGATCAGAACTAATCTGGATTGTACATGGCAGCATAACTGCACTGCTTCATCTACGTAGTATAACCCAAATAATTTTGGAGTTGAGTTCTCTTTTGCTTGTTTGTTTTTTAAGCAAAAAAATTTCTTTCTTTGTCTTGCACATCCTTTAAAGTGTTTCCATCTCAGGTTTTTTTATGCATAGATGGAACAGAACAATTTAGAAAGTGCAATCAACATGTAAGTTTTGGATGTTGAATCAATGCATACTTAAAATTACCATAAATTTAAGTGACAGTAAAATATCTTTTTTTTTCCTCCTGGGAATGTTCCTCATTTGAAGGAAATTAAACATAGTTGTCCTCCTGGGATCATTTCATAGCACTAAAGAATTTGTGGTATTGCTGCTTACACAAAAATTCATTTCAGTGATCCCAGTCTGCTGAGTTTGTAAAGCATATAGCAGATGTTACTAAAACATAGTGAAGAATTAAGTAGAAAGCATCCACCATTTATTAACTACTTTCATATTTATTCACTAGAAACCAAAAAAAATGCCAAACCAACCCACAGCTGAATAGGGGAGGAAGTGGAATAACAGAAAATATTGCAATTCAACTTTGGGATATTTGAAATCTGCATTAATTAAGCTATTTAGTGTCCTCTTAATTCAAAGGTTTGAGTTCTTTCAAGCAGAAGAGGAAATGAGGGGTCTGACTGCTCATCTTTTGTGCTAGACCGGATGGATGGACAGCCAGCCCCATCCTCCTCTTCTGGCTATAGGTTAAAGCGTTCATCTTTATAACACATTATTGAACAGAAAGGGCATAGAGGAATGAAAGCCTTCCTGTATCCCTCGGGGAATTGCCTAAATGCCAGGAAAATGGCAGGGACTGAAAAACACTGTGTCTTCATTCAGTCTTTCTCAGCTGGCTGCAGCTCTGAGCAGCCAAGGGGCTGTCTCTTTCAGTGTGGGTCACTGTGCATCCCAGCCCCAGCCGCTGCCTGTGGTTCCTGCTGCTGGTCCTGGCTTCCTTGGCAGGGGTAAGGGGGGGAATTTGCTTCAGGTAACATTAGATTTCAATAAATTTGAAGTAGTCACCAAGATTCTATTTCAGACAAAGTACATGCCTCTAGAAAATATTTCTCACTCTGCATCACCCCTCTATGTAAACAGTACCCCGGAGTTACCCTTACTGCCTATTTTTGTTACCCATGTTTTACCTGTCAAAAGACAAATTAGATAAATTCAACTTACCTTCTAAGAGGCAAACACTGTGTGCTTGCTTAATGAGGTCTTCTACAGGATCTAACTTTAAAAATGTGGTTTACATTCAAATCCAGCATTTCTATCTGGCCATTTGCTTCATCTTTTAATACCCTGTCATCGACTCTCATAAGCTTCCTTTAGCAATAGTATTTGTCCAATCTCTCCCTCCTTAATCTACCTCTAAAGATAACATTGCCTAAAGACCCAAGTTGACTTGTGCTGATGATAAATTGGATAAGCTACTGCTGGGCTGTCATTAAGCTGTTACTCTGGAGGTGGAGGATATAAAAACATTACCTGCTGCAGCTGGTTACTCAGTAAGCCATTTCGTTTGCTCTGCATGTAGGCATTAGCACTCCCACTCTTTGCTGCACGAATTCGAGCAAGTCTGGCTTTCTGTGTAAATAGACAAAAGGAAGAGTGTCACTTGTACTCAGAGCCATTATTCTGTTTATCTAAACCTGCTAATTGGAATCAGCTGCTTCTGAATACCAATATCATAATGAGCGAAAGGCTGCATTGCATCTGTCCTCTACGTGGAGCAAATCATGAGTGTCTTCCTATTTTAAATGCAAATGACAGAAGTTTTTATTTGTTTGCATGCATCAGCTAATAAGAGCAATGATTTTGAAGAAGAGATTAGATAGATCAGCATATAAGTGTGTCTGTTTTTTTGTTTTTTTTTACTGCTGTAACTGTGGCACTCCTTATGCCTTGTGTGTCAGGAACATGGGCATCCCTCTCAGCTGCTCCTTACAATGAGGAATCTGTTTAAGGAGGAATATATGGTTCAGAAAAAAACATAATATTGCTACTGCCATGAGCTGGTTTCTCAGAGACTGCTAGGATTTTAGAGTAGCAGAATGTGGTAGTGCTTTTTATGCTGTCTCCCATCTAAGTTCCTGAATGCTTGCCAGGCCTTTTTAAGCCTTTTTACCTCCTCATGTCTGTTGGCATAATCAGACTTAGTATTTGTAATCATTGACCATGATCTGTTCATAACCTGAATTTTCAGAGACTGCAGGCATCAAATTGCTGGGAGAGATTTGAGATTTCTCAGGTGAGTTTCATTGCTTGTGAAAGTGACTTTCATTCCAGTGGAGAAGGTGGCTTGTGAGTGAAGGACACTTAGCATTGACCGACTTTTGTACAATAGTTAGAAACCAAGACTAGAGGAAAGTGTGAAGAAAAGACTAAACCACTAATACAGAAACCAGAATCTTTTGTGGGAGTGCTATCATGTCATACTGGTGCTGTAATTTTTGTGACTGATTACATATGGGAGAGGGAATCTGGGTTTATCTTCATAGTTAGGTTTCTAATTCTGAAGCCAGATGTCAAGCAGCATCTGGAATTGAATGGCTGCTGAAGCTCTGAAGGAGACAAGGGGAACAATCTGTAAAACTGACTTTGATATATTAATAGGGATTTTCATATTTGATAGTTACTCAGTTGATATTTTCAGAAAACAGAGGGAGGACTTTCCCCTCAGTTTCCTGTGACATTAAATGTCAGCCTGAAATGACTGAGAATCCTTGAAGATCGTTAGAGAGAAGCATCCTGGTCACTGCAACCACCAGATCTCTCTGTCATGACTATGAGGAATGGCTCAACACCATGCTTCTTCACACTCACAGATCTTCTCAAGAGTTAGCCAAGAAATTAATTACAGCTAACAGCAAACATGTCTAGAATCTGGCTTGTATGTCATGTATTTATTATCTTTTAATTGTTTTGAGTGCTGTGCATGTGTGCATCACTGAGTCACAAAGCTCATGTTGCCTGATTTTGTGATATATTGGTCATTTTAGAACAAGATGTTGGTTTATCACTTTCCTCAGTGCACACAGCCTATGCAGCAATGCAGTGAATACATTTTATACTAGTGATAAGGAGCAAAGAGCTCAAATTGCTTTCACAGTGCTTCTGCACAGTTAATTCCTGCTTTCCCCTTCCTCCTGTTAGCACTTTAAGGACACTCTCAGCCCTCACACTCCATCACCCTGAGCAAGTCCCCAGAGGTTGGGGGTAAATGTTCAGGCAAGGCTCTTTCAGTGAGCACCATGGCTGAGCAACCCCATGCAGGCTGGTGTGCTGCCACCCAAGAGGGTAACACACCAAGCTGCCTGGGGTCCCCAGTAACTGACCAGAGTGGGGAATGGTTAATGGCACCCACGGTCTGGGCTCACATGGGCTCGTAGGTGGCACATGCAGGACTGAGTCCTTAGGCCTAGTGATTAAAAATCCCTTGAGCTGGCAGAAAATGGCTTATTTTCCAGGTTGAGCTATTGAGATGTAACAGCAGCATGATGGGCTGAAGGTGGGGGGAAGAACTTTGCCTGCACTGCAGAATAGTCATGGGTTGGGATGTGTACACTGGGTCATGTTCATAAATTATATTAACGGTCTCTGTACTACTGTTTAGCCTTAGAAGCTCAAGGTACTTTAGATATGCCTTTGCAGGGTGCAACAAGGAAGCCCTCAAATGAGTTCAGTCACAAATATTTTAGCTTTGGTAGTTCTCAGTGTGCTCTTTATATAGGGAGATTAATTAGATTTAATGAACAAACATTTTACATATATTACTTATGCTTTTCCTTTTAGCATGCATATACATTTTCTCTTTCATCTATTGAAGTAATAATTATGGTGCAGATCCTTTTAATAAAGAAATATTAAAAAAATTAACAGTTAATCAGACTATCTTAATATATCAATTTGCAACAACACAAATAATTTGAAGGTTGTATTTTCTATGTGAAGATTTCAAATTGCTTTGCAAATACAAATTTATTGCATCTTAGCTTTTGTGAGGTGGAAAGTAATAGCTTACCTCTTCTAGCTGAGACTTATTCAGATGGCTGAATTTACAAAGAATTTACAAAGAGATGGCAATAAATCTATTACCAAGACAGGAACCAGACATTGTGGCTTCCATGCTTATACTTCAGTTTACAGAAAATATTCCTGAAACTGGAAGTGTTTACAGATCTGTTAAAGAGGTAAGATTTCTTTTCAGTGCTTCTGCCTGATTTATATCAGATCTTGTAGCATGAGTAGTCTCATGACTTCTCACATTTCCTACTAAGGAATCATTAACAGCTCACACCAGCCACAGAATTTTAAGTGTTTTATACTAGGGATTGAATTCCCATGAAGGACAACAAAATGATGTGATGACATCAGGAAAAAATGTGATTACAGAAGACCTGCATTTTCCTTTAGTCTGCATTTAGAACTGCATTTTCTGTCACATACAACAGAAGTGACAACTGCCCCTTTCAACCAGTGCAAAGCTCTTCTCAACTCTCCCCTTTCAAGGAATATCTAGCAAAAAGGGAAAGGATTAAGTTCTCCTGTGGAAGATCATCTTCTTTGCTGTGAGGTTTTCCCTGTTAGACATTGAATGTGAAACTTTGATTTTGGTAATTGTTACATCATCTCAGACAAAATCAGTGTTGCTCAAATACAATTCTTTTATTTATTCTGATGAATTCCCACCATAGTAATCCTGTCTGAAACTTCCTAGAGAAACTGATGATAGCTCTTATTCTTACCACATCCCTTGTATTTGCAATGAACTTCTTTTGAATGCATTACTTTTTGTTTTTCTAGCTTCAAATTTTACAACTTAGAGGTGGATCCTTGTCTATGACTGTGTTTATGGAAACCTTACAAAGAGAATTCACTGTTATTCAACAACAGCTAGCTCTGTCAGTTTTAGAAATAGAAGCATTGGTTTTCACAAGGTTTTAAACGTGCTAAATGCAGCAGTCTGGGGTATTTACAACATCCAGCTTTTACTACTCAAGCTGCCTTCAGTTGTCCAGCTGTATTAAGAGAGAGATTTTTATCAGGAACGCTTTAGGGCAGGGTTTACTACAGTACTAGGAAACATTTTTGGCAAAAGCCTCTCTGTGCAAGAAGTCCAGGTAGTTTAGGTAATTTAGCACTTCAGTAGCTCCTGTTGGCTCTCTTCTGCTGTTCTCCAGACTACATAACTATTTTACTATCAAAACTCAAAAATTACCAATTACCTACCTTATAGTTATTAATTGTACAAAATAATTTTAAAAATAATAATAATTCCTTCACAGTTATTCTGTGTCTACTGGTTTTGGTTAGGACAGAGTTAATTTTCTTCATAGTAGCTGCTAAGGTGCTATGTTTTAGATCCATGATGAAAAGAGTGTAGATAACATGGGGATGTTTTAGTTACTGCTGAGCAGTGGCTTACACATCAAGGCTGTGTCTGCTCCTCAGACTGTTTCACTGTAGCATGCGGGTGCAGAAGAAGTTGGAGGGACACAGCTGGGACAGATGATCCTAGCTGACCAAAGGGCTATTTCCATACCATATGAAGTTGTGCTCAGTGGTAAAACTGTGTGGAGGTTGGCAGGGGCTGTCCTCGTGCTGGGACAGGTTGGGCATCAGTTGATCAGTGATGAGTAATTGTTTTCTTTTTCATCAATGGCTTTGGGTTGTTGTTTTGTTTTGTTTTTTTCCTCTCTCTCTGTTATTTTTATTCCCTTCAGGAAAGAAAAAAAAAAGAAACTGTCTTTATGCCAACCCAAAAATTTTTGCACTTTTTTCCTTCTGATTATCTCCCTCATCCTACTGGGAAGGTGTGAACAACTGTCTGGTTGATCTTTAGCTGCCTACTGGAGTTAAAGCACACCGCTGTGGCTTCTAGAGCAATGGCCAAAATAGTAAAAAAATCTGTCACTATTGTTGTTTTTATCTTTTTTTGTTGCTTGGCCTTTAATAAATACATCATGCATGTTTGTCTGCAAGAAAAAAAATCAGGCCAACATTTCATGCTCTGATATTCTAATTTTCAATAATTGCAAATAATTGACTTCAGATTATCTGACAATAATTTATAGGATGTCAGCATGCAATAGAGAAGAAAATGGTGTTTACTTTGTATGTTAATGGCTAGAGAATTAAATAAGGTTCATGTGTTTGTTGAGTCATGCCTTGCTTTCACAATCTATTCAAATGATTGTTCAGTAAACACAAGTTTCACATGCTGAATTCAAAAATCTTGGGTAAATTATTCTGTTATATATGTCTCTGCAACCCCACTGAGATTAATAGCCTGTCTCGTTTAAAGAAGTCATAATGGCTAGCAGGGTTCCCTACTACAGACACTCAGATCTAGGCTGACAGGTGCTGTTAAGCAGTTGTTGCTGCAATTTATCCTGGAGCTATTTATATTTATCTAGTAACTAATTATTCATAACTTCACAGATAAATACATCATACACAATCAATAAATAATAAAGCCAAGCCCATCTTCAGGATATATTTTGCCATGTGAAGGCAGAAGACTGTTATCACATGAAAGATTCAGGCTGAATTTTAAGTCAGGTTCTGGATCTGTTGATAATTTATTGGGTGTTCTGTTGAGGTACCACGTGCAGTCACTCTAGGGAGAAAGTGCTTGGGCAATTAAAATCAAGGCTCCTTCAGTTATCAGGTAATGAACAGGCAGATGGACCCACATTTAGGACTTGCTGGCTAAGAAGGCACAAGACAATTTCTTGACTTCAAAAGATGCAGAAACACAGATGTATGGGAAACAGGGAAGGTATTTAGCAAGGAATGCTTCATTCAGGGTGAGGAGAACGTTGCCTTCATAGCAACTGCTGCAGTACCTGGGATGGAGCTTTGTAGCCAAGCTGAGTGCAAAACACTCATTCCAAGAGGGTAGTTGTGTCCTTTCCCTGTGCTGGTAGTCATGCCAGTGAATATGGCATTGTGAGGGTCTAGCCATATTTTAAGCCTTGATACCTATCAAATATGGAACAGGAAATGATATCCAAGCTTATGTAAACCTTTATTTTTCCTTTTCTATCCTTCCCTTTCTTTTTCCCTTTTCCCTCCTTTCCTTTATACATGGACCAGTCACAATACATCTGTGGTTAACTTTGACACCGTCAGGCNAGAAGCATTGGTTTTCACAAGGTTTTAAACGTGCTAAATGCAGCAGTCTGGGGTATTTACAACATCCAGCTTTTACTACTCAAGCTGCCTTCAGTTGTCCAGCTGTATTAAGAGAGAGATTTTTATCAGGAACGCTTTAGGGCAGGGTTTACTACAGTACTAGGAAACATTTTTGGCAAAAGCCTCTCTGTGCAAGAAGTCCAGGTAGTTTAGGTAATTTAGCACTTCAGTAGCTCCTGTTGGCTCTCTTCTGCTGTTCTCCAGACTACATAACTATTTTACTATCAAAACTCAAAAATTACCAATTACCTACCTTATAGTTATTAATTGTACAAAATAATTTTAAAAATAATAATAATTCCTTCACAGTTATTCTGTGTCTACTGGTTTTGGTTAGGACAGAGTTAATTTTCTTCATAGTAGCTGCTAAGGTGCTATGTTTTAGATCCATGATGAAAAGAGTGTAGATAACATGGGGATGTTTTAGTTACTGCTGAGCAGTGGCTTACACATCAAGGCTGTGTCTGCTCCTCAGACTGTTTCACTGTAGCATGCGGGTGCAGAAGAAGTTGGAGGGACACAGCTGGGACAGATGATCCTAGCTGACCAAAGGGGTATTTCCATACCATATGAAGTTGTGCTCAGTGGTAAAACTGTGTGGAGGTTGGCAGGGGCTGTCCTCGTGCTGGGACAGGTTGGGCATCAGTTGATCAGTGATGAGTAATTGTTTTCTTTTTCATCAATGGCTTTGGGTTGTTGTTTTGTTTTGTTTTTTTCCTCTCTCTCTGTTATTTTTATTCCCTTCAGGAAAGAAAAAAAAAAGAAACTGTCTTTATGCCAACCCAAAAATTTTTGCACTTTTTTCCTTCTGATTATCTCCCTCATCCTACTGGGAAGGTGTGAACAACTGTCTGGTTGATCTTTAGCTGCCTACTGGAGTTAAAGCACACCGCTGTGGCTTCTAGAGCAATGGCCAAAATAGTAAAAAAATCTGTCACTATTGTTGTTTTTATCTTTTTTTGTTGCTTGGCCTTTAATAAATACATCATGCATGTTTGTCTGCAAGAAAAAAAATCAGGCCAACATTTCATGCTCTGATATTCTAATTTTCAATAATTGCAAATAATTGACTTCAGATTATCTGACAATAATTTATAGGATGTCAGCATGCAATAGAGAAGAAAATGGTGTTTACTTTGTATGTTAATGGCTAGAGAATTAAATAAGGTTCATGTGTTTGTTGAGTCATGCCTTGCTTTCACAATCTATTCAAATGATTGTTCAGTAAACACAAGTTTCACATGCTGAATTCAAAAATCTTGGGTAAATTATTCTGTTATATATGTCTCTGCAACCCCACTGAGATTAATAGCCTGTCTCGTTTAAAGAAGTCATAATGGCTAGCAGGGTTCCCTACTACAGACACTCAGATCTAGGCTGACAGGTGCTGTTAAGCAGTTGTTGCTGCAATTTATCCTGGAGCTATTTATATTTATCTAGTAACTAATTATTCATAACTTCACAGATAAATACATCATACACAATCAATAAATAATAAAGCCAAGCCCATCTTCAGGATATATTTTGCCATGTGAAGGCAGAAGACTGTTATCACATGAAAGATTCAGGCTGAATTTTAAGTCAGGTTCTGGATCTGTTGATAATTTATTGGGTGTTCTGTTGAGGCACCACGTGCAGTCACTCTAGGGAGAAAGTGCTTGGGCAATTAAAATCAAGGCTCCTTCAGTTATCAGGTAATGAACAGGCAGATGGACCCACATTTAGGACTTGCTGGCTAAAAAGGCACAAGACAATTTCTTGACTTCAAAAGATGCAGAAACACAGATGTATGGGAAACAGGGAAGGTATTTAGCAAGGAATGCTTCATTCAGGGTGAGGAGAACGTTGCCTTCATAGCAACTGCTGCAGTACCTGGGATGGAGCTTTGTAGCCAAGCTGAGTGCAAAACACTCATTCCAAGAGGGTAGTTGTGTCCTTTCCCTGTGCTGGTAGTCATGCCAGTGAATATGGCATTGTGAGGGTCTAGCCATATTTTAAGCCTTGATACCTATCA
Source organism: Ceyx cyanopectus (assembly GCA_013401355.1). Lineage (NCBI taxonomy): Eukaryota > Metazoa > Chordata > Aves > Coraciiformes > Alcedinidae > Ceyx > Ceyx cyanopectus. The sequence continues at coordinate 34,674 of VYZU01052201.1, forward strand.
AATATGGAACAGGAAATGATATCCAAGCTTATGTAAACCTTTATTTTTCCTTTTCTATCCTTCCCTTTCTTTTTCCCTTTTCCCTCCTTTCCTTTATACATGGACCAGTCACAATACATCTGTGGTTAACTTTGACACCGTCAGGCACTGATGGGCAATCAAAATAACTTGGTCTCTTGGAGTTGTCTCTAGCTGTGAAAAGCTCCACGGATAGGATTCTTCAAAACTGTCTCAGCAGTGATAAATGTGTTTTGAGCAAAAGGTATGTAAGACTACAGGGCATAATTAGTTCTGTCCTGAATTCCAGTATCTATTTTAGTTTATGTATTGTCAGGATAGGTAAAATCCTTGGACTTTATTATCTGATAGAAGCAAATATTCTGATAAGCACAGATTATTTTTCTTTACTTTTAATTTTAATCTCTTTTGTTGTAGGTGTTTATATTGATTGCCAGTGAGCTCCCCATTAGTGCAGCAGAAAGCTGGCCTCTCCTGCTGATCTACCTACTGGCTCTATCACAAAGTGGGATTTCAAGGTAATTACATCAATGTATTTCCATGGGTTCAAAGCAGGGTCTTCCTTTAAAATGCATTCAAAATAAGATGGTATGTAAATAAATTTATCTCTTCCACCTTCTGCTGAGTGTTGATGTGCAGCATCTTTTTGATGAAAATAAGTAAAATGGAATTGTTTATTTTGAATGGCTGTGAAGAACTCAGTACATGCATGTACTGATGGTCACATGGCTCTTGAGCAAACCTAATGTGACAATTTTTTTTCTGCTGAAAATTGTCAGTGATCCTAGGACTGAACTTCATCTCTTCAACAGAGAACTTTCTCTTGAGTTTCCTTCCAGCCCAAATATTTTGCCATTTCTGAAGACTACCTTGATTAAACTTCTGTATGAGATATTGATAAAATAAGTTGCACAGTTCAGATTTACAACTCTCTCAATCAGATGGAAGCTGTTGTAGCCAGCAGGAGGTATCATTGCCTGCAGGGGTTCATGCTGTGCTCCATGAAACATCACCTTCTTTCAAGCATATTCTTTCTTCAGCCTTGGAGAACAGAAAAAGGTTGGTGCCTCATTTATTTTAGAAAACTGTAAAGCTTCTATTGTATTGAGTGAAGAAGGGGTTTCAAACTTCAGTAATGTGACCTTCTTCCTTGAATATTCTTATACAATGCAGTAGAACCCTCCTGTGAAATGCAAGGCTATACTTGATACCTAAACATTGCTAAATATGGACTATACAGAATCCAAGAAGTGCTTTTTGTGGAATTTTTTTTTCAGTCTGTCGAACACTGTTCAGCTCAACATCTCAGTCATTTTAGATTGAGATTAGTTTTGCAATAGGAGATATCAATGAAACACAGATCCAGTGCTAAGTTGATCAGACCTCAAAGCCATTTTCTCCAAAGCAAGAAGGGCATAAACACAGTCAGAGAAAATCCTCTCATCCTTACTGTTGGCATTGTTCTGTGAGAGCAGAGGAAAAGACATTTGGCAGGATTGCTATTCATCACTTCATATTCTTGTTTGAAACATACAATGAGATCACTGTTTTGCAAGGAGAAAAAGTCAGTTATTAACTCCAGCAGTTTCTATTCAGGAAGAGATTACGGGGAATAGCAGCCAGTCTGCCAATCTAATTTTTTCAAGGTATTTTCTAATGTCCATCTCTTTTTCACTGGCAAGTATAATACAGGCATAGAAAATTCTGTTCCATGCCATGCAGTAGGAGACAGTTTCTATTTGAAATAAGGCTGGTTGTGTCTGCAGTTATGAAAACTCAGAACAGGCACATTGATTGCTGGGATCAAGCAGATCTGTTACCCATGACTGGTGCAATCCTCGGAGGCACAGTAATGAAGCACTGAGTTCTGGCTGACACACACAGTTCTTTCTTTGCTGCCATTTCACAAACAGAAATGGAAAAATTATTGACCAAAACAATGCAGTGTAGAAGTGATGTAGTCTTTGCATGTTTCAGCTGTGAGAGAGGGAAATGCACTGCTGAAAAGAGGATGTGGGACGAAATGCTGTGCAAAAGGGTGGGTGGAATTAACAGCTAGGTAATGTATAGTATTTGGATCACTGAAGCAGCCTATGGGTCAGGGAAGGAAACTGTCTTGTAGAGCTAGTTGATATTTGAGAGATTCAGCAAATCAAGGAAGGTGGAAAAACAGACTTTTGACTTTTGCTTTTTCTGAAGCCTTTTAAGCAAAGTAGAGCTAAGGAGACAAGTTCCCCAATAATCAGATTCCCCAGAGACTTAATCTTAGAATTAAACACATAGATTATTGAAGCAGGCTGTTAGGATAGACATTAGAAATCATTATTATGGGTGTTTTTGGTTTGGTTGTTTTTGTCCTCAGAAGACAGTGGTGGAAAGGAAGTCTGCCTAAAAACCAGAAAAATCTTCAGTGGGTGGGACTTACAGCTATTGCCTGAAAGGACTGGATTTAGCCTAACAAGTAGGATTAATTACTGCAATTATAGTTCTGTAAATTTCACCAGAAGAGATTAATGAATCTTTTTTATTTTTATCACTAAAACCAACACAGTATTTGCACCTGGGGCATGTGCTAGGCATGTAGCACATATATATAGTAGCTCTCTTGCTAAGAAACCGAGGTTGCTCTGAGTATGCACAGCATATAAAAAGTCATATTTTATCTATTGGTAAGCAACAAAAAGGGGCAAAAATTAGGAGCTCACCTTTTGTGCCCTGCGCTTGTCTGCTCGCTGATTCTGGTGGTAGATACGGCTGAAGTTGGAGACAATTACAGGAACTGGCAGAGCAATGACCAAGACACCACTCAGGGAGCATATTGAACCAAAAATCTTGCCAGCTATTGTCTTCGGCACCATGTCACCATACCTGGATTAAATAAAACAAAATGTTTAATAAAGACAAAATCTTCCCTCAGTATTGAATTTCAAGATTAATTCCACAACAGGTTTGTTTTCTTTTGTAAATAATAATTACTGCCTATAAAAAAATAGTTTATACACATATGCATACATATACAACTTGCTCTGTCTTGTGCACACATAACTGTAATTCCAAGATAATGTTGGAGATATCCTGTATATCAAACTGTGGGCATCAATGTTTTACCTGCTCTAGATTTCCTAGGCTGTCTCTATTGCAATGGAGAGAGAGTGACCTTGCTAAGGAAAAAATAAAAGTCAGTCCTGAAATTAAGAAGTCCTTGTCCCTCTTTGCTTGTTGGAAAAACTTAACAGTTACCATTGGCAAGATCTTATAGAGACCACTTGGTAAATTAGATAACAAGCTGAATAATCTGTTGTCTCACTAAGCTGATATAGTACTTTCGTTTAGAAGCATAGTGAATTTTTGGAACAGGTTTCACAGGAGATCATGGACTTTCTGTCTTTGGAGATTTTCAGCACTTGACTAGACAAAAGTATGGCTTAGCTAAGATACTGCTGTTGATGGGTCAACCTTGAGTGTGAGGCTAGACTACCTGAACTCCAGAGGTCCCTTCTTTGTTCTGGTCAAAAGCAAACATTAAAAGCTCAAGCCACAAGCAAGCAAACAAATAAATTCTAAGTACTCATCCTGGAAATGCTCAGTATAACTGGGTCTATATGATACTGAATATTGTTTTGTCCAGCAAGTAGAATGTAGTGCTGCTCAAGCATGTAGAGGCACTCCAATGACAGCTTATTAAGAGATAATAGGTCTTTGCAAGCTGTTGACTGCCATATTCTATAGACAAGTATGTAATTACATACTACAGAAGTTAATAAAGAGTTGAAACACCTTCTAGTACATTCTGGTATTAACTGTACTTGATTTTAAGTTATTATTAAACATTGATTGTAGCATGTGACTTTAGTATGCTTATGAGCAGAAAGACATTGCATATCCCTATTGCATAGTATTTATAAACTGTTAACACAAGAAAAAGCAAGAAATAAAACTGCAGAAAAAGCATTTGGAAAATGCTATATGAAAAACAAAACCTGTCAGTTCATCAGAAAATGGCAAAATAATGGAGTGAGTCTTCAAGTCACATTGTCCAAACTGCACCTAAATTTAAGAAGGAGGGGATAAAGTGATGAAGATATCAAATGATGGAGAATCTATATGGGGTTAGAGAACATCTAGTAATGCAAGCTCATCATATGTCAAAAGGAGATTACATATTGCCTTGTAGGCAAAGATGAATAGTTTGAATTTTCTAAGATAAAAGGAAGGTGTTTAATGTAAATATCCAAATAAGTAATCATCCAGGCAGATGTAATATAGACCAAGTCTTACACTATTGACAAAGATTATGTTTTTAAAAATAAATGTTTAGTTGTTTTAGAAAACATTCTCATGTGTAAAATATTCACGGGAAAAGATACATTAATACTTCAGTAAACCCCACCTGCTCAGAATTTAAATACTATTAGTTTTTGATGGATAAAAAACCATAACATTATAGCATCTGTCTTCTAAATTATTAATACAGCTGGTCTTAATTACAAAATATATAAAACTGGAAAAATACTAGACAGAGAGTTATGCTTTGACTTTCTCAGCATTCTCAGAACAGGCATTTTTGGTGCTTATCTTCCTAAAGGCAGAGCTGACTATCAGCTGTTGGCAGTGGTGCTTGCCCAGCTGATTTTTTTCTTTGGGCAGGGATAAATGACCTTTCAAGGTCCCTTTAACAAATGTGATCCCTGACTTGTAAGTAACTCCAGGTTTTTTTTCAGATGACATGGTGAGGTGAGTGGTGCTCACAGGAGGCAGGGAGGTGAGCTTAGGGGAGAAGTCCTAGAAGCAAATTACTGATAATCACATTCTGTAATTTTATGATTCTGTGATAATCATTGGCAGTTTACAGTATTTATTACTGCTTTAATTAATCCTTTAGATTTCTAAATTCTTTAGAAGATTTCCCTTCTTAAAGTGAACCAAAGTGTATCAACAGAAAGCTATTTAAAAGGCAATATACATTTATATGCACCTGGGATGTAATACAAAATTTACACACGCCCAGGCTCTTAAATTAGTTTCCTAAAATATATATTTAGTTGCCTATCACTTGAAATGCTCACTTGCTGAACCTTCATAAGCTTACATTGCCACTGATGGCTCCTGCAAACAGAAGGCATTGCTGGATCTAATTAATTTGTTTTGAAGTTGCTCAGGGATATAGTTCATCCTGTTGATAATGTGACACTATAATTATGTGAATCAAGTACAGACTGAAGTTTTAGGAGTGGTGACAGGAGCTATGAGCTGATCTGTCCCTAAAGTGTCAGTATTTGTACGTGGACCTACCTGCTGACATAAGGATGTGCCTTTTCATGGTATTTCAGTGTTACAATGTAGAATAAAAAAAACCCCAATTGTTTGATACATGAAGGTATTTCTGCAACATTTTTCTTCTGGGCAAAATGACAGGTAGATGGATATACTGCTTATTTTGCAATAACTTGCTTTTGATTATTTTTCTATTTCAGCTTGAATAAGTTACAGTATGGTGACATTTTCCAAATGTAATGTTGTTTCTCCATTGTTTATTGTTAATAATATCTTTCAGATCATTAATAACTCTTACATAATTAGTTTTTCTCCTGTTGCTAAACACCGTGTTAGAGATGTTTAAATAAAATTATGGTCAGAAAGAAAGGACTTCCACGAAGTTAGCCTCCCTGCACAGGGTGAAAAACATATTTGCTCACTTCTGTGGCAAAATGGATTTTTTACTACATTTACCCTGGTTAGCCTTGCTCTCCTTGGGGACAGGGACACAGATTTTAGACTAGTATAGGCATGACCAGAATTGCTAATGAAGGTCCTCCTGATGGATTAAACATTACCTTTAGTTATACCTCATATATCTACCACCAATGGAAATGGATGTCATAAAATGAAGGTAAAATGTCTTCCTGTACCCCACCCGCACTTGTTTTATTCCTTGGCAAGTCTAAACTAAAAAATAACATAGCTCTATTTTCAGATGGCAGGGGTAGCTTTATACTGCTTGTATTTCAAAGTGGAAAAAAAATATACTTGATCCCTAAAACAAATTCTAAATTCCATAGAAAATCTGATCTCTTCAGTCATGGAAACAACAAATATGGAATCTTATTAAGCGATTTTCACAGAGTCACTTTTCAAAAGGGAACTATTTTGAGGTTTTATCTAGAGCCACTCTGCTTGTCTTACTGCTTTTCAGTCTGTAACTGCAAGCATATTCTCCTTTTTGTGCGTTTGTTTTTTTTTTTTCCTTAGTTGCAGTCTTTTCATAGCTTTCTATATAGTCTGTTCCACGTATGTCTATTATTGTGGCCACAGCTCAAGTCAGTCTTTGGGCATTTACGATTTGTACTGACAATCTAATTTTCTAATGTCAAAAGTGTCATCCCAATATTGTATGTTCTGTATGAGTGAAGAAAAAGAGATGTCATACTGATCCCTGTTATCAATCAGGTGCGTTCTTCTTTATTAGCCAAAAAGGGAAGGGAAAAGGCTATGACAAACTAGTTGTGTCAATCATATTGTGTCACATCACAAGTCAGAAACTACATCATCAAACGAATGCCTAGGTTTCACTAGACAGAGTCCAGACAGGTCAGATATGTGCTACTGCTTGCAGTCCATGGACATCTGTTCACTGCCGTTGTACAGGGACTGATGGATGTAAAGGTGTATGTGTCTCAGTTGTTTGTATTCAACAGGTTACCGACTGTTTTTCGAATATCTGACTCCTTGTGGCAAGGCAAGACAGCAAGCCAGGGGATTCTTTCATTTTGCACACCCTGGATCTTTCAGAGTAACATGGGTGCGATTTAACTCTTTGCACGACAGATGTGGGGGCACAAAATGCAGCTTGANTAACAAATGTGATCCCTGACTTGTAAGTAACTCCAGGTTTTTTTTCAGATGACATGGTGAGGTGAGTGGTGCTCACAGGAGGCAGGGAGGTGAGCTTAGGGGAGAAGTCCTAGAAGCAAATTACTGATAATCACATTCTGTAATTTTATGATTCTGTGATAATCATTGGCAGTTTACAGTATTTATTACTGCTTTAATTAATCCTTTAGATTTCTAAATTCTTTAGAAGATTTCCCTTCTTAAAGTGAACCAAAGTGTATCAACAGAAAGCTATTTAAAAGGCAATATACATTTATATGCACCTGGGATGTAATACAAAATTTACACACGCCCAGGCTCTTAAATTAGTTTCCTAAAATATATATTTAGTTGCCTATCACTTGAAATGCTCACTTGCTGAACCTTCATAAGCTTACATTGCCACTGATGGCTCCTGCAAACAGAAGGCATTGCTGGATCTAATTAATTTGTTTTGAAGTTGCTCAGGGATATAGTTCATCCTGTTGATAATGTGACACTATAATTATGTGAATCAAGTACAGACTGAAGTTTTAGGAGTGGTGACAGGAGCTATGAGCTGATCTGTCCCTAAAGTGTCAGTATTTGTACGTGGACCTACCTGCTGACATAAGGATGTGCCTTTTCATGGTATTTCAGTGTTACAATGTAGAATAAAAAAAACCCCAATTGTTTGATACATGAAGGTATTTCTGCAACATTTTTCTTCTGGGCAAAATGACAGGTAGATGGATATACTGCTTATTTTGCAATAACTTGCTTTTGATTATTTTTCTATTTCAGCTTGAATAAGTTACAGTATGGTGACATTTTCCAAATGTAATGTTGTTTCTCCATTGTTTATTGTTAATAATATCTTTCAGATCATTAATAACTCTTACATAATTAGTTTTTCTCCTGTTGCTAAACACCGTGTTAGAGATGTTTAAATAAAATTATGGTCAGAAAGAAAGGACTTCCACGAAGTTAGCCTCCCTGCACAGGGTGAAAAACATATTTGCTCACTTCTGTGGCAAAATGGATTTTTTACTACATTTACCCTGGTTAGCCTTGCTCTCCTTGGGGACAGGGACACAGATTTTAGACTAGTATAGGCATGACCAGAATTGCTAATGAAGGTCCTCCTGATGGATTAAACATTACCTTTAGTTATACCTCATATATCTACCACCAATGGAAATGGATGTCATAAAATGAAGGTAAAATGTCTTCCTGTACCCCACCCGCACTTGTTTTATTCCTTGGCAAGTCTAAACTAAAAAATAACATAGCTCTATTTTCAGATGGCAGGGGTAGCTTTATACTGCTTGTATTTCAAAGTGGAAAAAAAATATACTTGATCCCTAAAACAAATTCTAAATTCCATAGAAAATCTGATCTCTTCAGTCATGGAAACAACAAATATGGAATCTTATTAAGCGATTTTCACAGAGTCACTTTTCAAAAGGGAACTATTTTGAGGTTTTATCTAGAGCCACTCTGCTTGTCTTACTGCTTTTCAGTCTGTAACTGCAAGCATATTCTCCTTTTTGTGCGTTTGTTTTTTTTTTTTCCTTAGTTGCAGTCTTTTCATAGCTTTCTATATAGTCTGTTCCACGTATGTCTATTATTGTGGCCACAGCTCAAGTCAGTCTTTGGGCATTTACGATTTGTACTGACAATCTAATTTTCTAATGTCAAAAGTGTCATCCCAATATTGTATGTTCTGTATGAGTGAAGAAAAAGAGATGTCATACTGATCCCTGTTATCAATCAGGTGCGTTCTTCTTTATTAGCCAAAAAGGGAAGGGAAAAGGCTATGACAAACTAGTTGTGTCAATCATATTGTGTCACATCACAAGTCAGAAACTACATCATCAAACGAATGCCTAGGTTTCACTAGACAGAGTCCAGACAGGTCAGATATGTGCTACTGCTTGCAGTCCATGGACATCTGTTCACTGCCGTTGTACAGGGACTGATGGATGTAAAGGTGTATGTGTCTCAGTTGTTTGTATTCAACAGGTTACCGACTGTTTTTCGAATATCTGACTCCTTGTGGCAAGGCAAGACAGCAAGCCAGGGGATTCTTTCATTTTGCACACCCTGGATCTTTCAGAGTAACATGGGTGCGATTTAACTCTTTGCACGACAGATGTGGGGGCACAAAATGCAGCTTGAAACCTGCACAAAAGGCTGAGCTGTTGGAGCTTGGGANGTCAAGTTGATATTATCAACACAACAGGGACAATGCTGCTTTGGTTTGTTTGAATACAGGAATAATTTTTGTTTCCAGCCAAAAAATAAATGCATTTTAGAGGCTAAAGTAAGTAATCACGACAATTGTGGCTTAGCAATTTTTTTTGTGAGTGTTCTACAAATCAGAAATTCATATTTAGAGTATCTTACTTCGGGTAGAAACAACTCCAAAAGTGAGCTCTATGACAAAACCGTGAAGTTATAGAACATCTATAGTAAGACTGAAATCATGATGTGCATTTCTACAGAGATCAGATAATTTAGGCTGATACTGAGAGATACAGTTAAGAAAAAAAAAAAAAGCCAATATTACAAAAACCCTAACTGCAATAATGTTTTCCGGCACTAGAGGGCATAAACGCCATTAAAAATAAATGCAAATACGATAACATTTAAAAATGCATGTTACAAATACAAGTGCCCTCTGCCACCTCCTTCGAATTAATTTACATTCTTAAAAAAAANCAGTGTTACAATGTAGAATAAAAAAAACCCCAATTGTTTGATACATGAAGGTATTTCTGCAACATTTTTCTTCTGGGCAAAATGACAGGTAGATGGATATACTGCTTATTTTGCAATAACTTGCTTTTGATTATTTTTCTATTTCAGCTTGAATAAGTTACAGTATGGTGACATTTTCCAAATGTAATGTTGTTTCTCCATTGTTTATTGTTAATAATATCTTTCAGATCATTAATAACTCTTACATAATTAGTTTTTCTCCTGTTGCTAAACACCGTGTTAGAGATGTTTAAATAAAATTATGGTCAGAAAGAAAGGACTTCCACGAAGTTAGCCTCCCTGCACAGGGTGAAAAACATATTTGCTCACTTCTGTGGCAAAATGGATTTTTTACTACATTTACCCTGGTTAGCCTTGCTCTCCTTGGGGACAGGGACACAGATTTTAGACTAGTATAGGCATGACCAGAATTGCTAATGAAGGTCCTCCTGATGGATTAAACATTACCTTTAGTTATACCTCATATATCTACCACCAATGGAAATGGATGTCATAAAATGAAGGTAAAATGTCTTCCTGTACCCCACCCGCACTTGTTTTATTCCTTGGCAAGTCTAAACTAAAAAATAACATAGCTCTATTTTCAGATGGCAGGGGTAGCTTTATACTGCTTGTATTTCAAAGTGGAAAAAAAATATACTTGATCCCTAAAACAAATTCTAAATTCCATAGAAAATCTGATCTCTTCAGTCATGGAAACAACAAATATGGAATCTTATTAAGCGATTTTCACAGAGTCACTTTTCAAAAGGGAACTATTTTGAGGTTTTATCTAGAGCCACTCTGCTTGTCTTACTGCTTTTCAGTCTGTAACTGCAAGCATATTCTCCTTTTTGTGCGTTTGTTTTTTTTTTTTCCTTAGTTGCAGTCTTTTCATAGCTTTCTATATAGTCTGTTCCACGTATGTCTATTATTGTGGCCACAGCTCAAGTCAGTCTTTGGGCATTTACGATTTGTACTGACAATCTAATTTTCTAATGTCAAAAGTGTCATCCCAATATTGTATGTTCTGTATGAGTGAAGAAAAAGAGATGTCATACTGATCCCTGTTATCAATCAGGTGCGTTCTTCTTTATTAGCCAAAAAGGGAAGGGAAAAGGCTATGACAAACTAGTTGTGTCAATCATATTGTGTCACATCACAAGTCAGAAACTACATCATCAAACGAATGCCTAGGTTTCACTAGACAGAGTCCAGACAGGTCAGATATGTGCTACTGCTTGCAGTCCATGGACATCTGTTCACTGCCGTTGTACAGGGACTGATGGATGTAAAGGTGTATGTGTCTCAGTTGTTTGTATTCAACAGGTTACCGACTGTTTTTCGAATATCTGACTCCTTGTGGCAAGGCAAGACAGCAAGCCAGGGGATTCTTTCATTTTGCACACCCTGGATCTTTCAGAGTAACATGGGTGCGATTTAACTCTTTGCACGACAGATGTGGGGGCACAAAATGCAGCTTGAAACCTGCACAAAAGGCTGAGCTGTTGGAGCTTGGGAAGCACAAAGGTATTTGGGTTTACAAATACCCAATCTGTAATCTAAGCATTGCCACGTCAGAGTTTACCCGTGGACATCCACCTGACAAAGTGACTGCTTTTCTAACTGACAAGTGGAATATATCTGATGTTGAACACCCATAATTCAAGAAATCTCAGACAACAGAGGCTGTATTTGTGACATCATTGACTATTTATCTTATTCTTGAATCTACCAAAGACTTTTTTTTGATGGATCTAAGATGGAATATTTCATAATTCAAAAGTCTGAGTTATAATTGAAATGAGTCATACTTTTAGACTATTTTTCTTTTATGTCATCAGAGAAGGTCCTCTCTTTAAAAATCTTAAACTAAAGGGACAATGCTGCTTTGGTTTGTTTGAATACNCCCCTGTGCCCAGGGGTTGTCCCTCTGCCACCTCCTTCGAATTAATTTACATTCTTAAAAAAAAACAAAGCAAAACATTGATTGAGGTCTGTTGTCTGCCCCCATCTTATTTGTCAAAAAGGAAATCTAGTAACATTTTTGTTTTCAAACATGTAAAACATCAAAAAACAGAGTTCTAAAAAAAACACCAAACCAAACAACAAACTAGTTACAATTAACTTGGTAGTATTTATTTTAAAAGCAAAGGAATTTATGACCAAAGAACAATGAAAATAGTATGAAATACATGGAAACTAAGCAATCTTAGAAGAAGCCAGAGCATGGCACAGTTTTTCTCATGTGTGAGAGACAAATTACATTTTCAAGTGGATTTAGCATGTTGTCCAGGCAAAGGTCAAGCTTTTTGCACTGGAGTTGATTACCTACAGTCTTTCTAGGACAAGGTNTCCACGAAGTTAGCCTCCCTGCACAGGGTGAAAAACATATTTGCTCACTTCTGTGGCAAAATGGATTTTTTACTACATTTACCCTGGTTAGCCTTGCTCTCCTTGGGGACAGGGACACAGATTTTAGACTAGTATAGGCATGACCAGAATTGCTAATGAAGGTCCTCCTGATGGATTAAACATTACCTTTAGTTATACCTCATATATCTACCACCAATGGAAATGGATGTCATAAAATGAAGGTAAAATGTCTTCCTGTACCCCACCCGCACTTGTTTTATTCCTTGGCAAGTCTAAACTAAAAAATAACATAGCTCTATTTTCAGATGGCAGGGGTAGCTTTATACTGCTTGTATTTCAAAGTGGAAAAAAAATATACTTGATCCCTAAAACAAATTCTAAATTCCATAGAAAATCTGATCTCTTCAGTCATGGAAACAACAAATATGGAATCTTATTAAGCGATTTTCACAGAGTCACTTTTCAAAAGGGAACTATTTTGAGGTTTTATCTAGAGCCACTCTGCTTGTCTTACTGCTTTTCAGTCTGTAACTGCAAGCATATTCTCCTTTTTGTGCGTTTGTTTTTTTTTTTTCCTTAGTTGCAGTCTTTTCATAGCTTTCTATATAGTCTGTTCCACGTATGTCTATTATTGTGGCCACAGCTCAAGTCAGTCTTTGGGCATTTACGATTTGTACTGACAATCTAATTTTCTAATGTCAAAAGTGTCATCCCAATATTGTATGTTCTGTATGAGTGAAGAAAAAGAGATGTCATACTGATCCCTGTTATCAATCAGGTGCGTTCTTCTTTATTAGCCAAAAAGGGAAGGGAAAAGGCTATGACAAACTAGTTGTGTCAATCATATTGTGTCACATCACAAGTCAGAAACTACATCATCAAACGAATGCCTAGGTTTCACTAGACAGAGTCCAGACAGGTCAGATATGTGCTACTGCTTGCAGTCCATGGACATCTGTTCACTGCCGTTGTACAGGGACTGATGGATGTAAAGGTGTATGTGTCTCAGTTGTTTGTATTCAACAGGTTACCGACTGTTTTTCGAATATCTGACTCCTTGTGGCAAGGCAAGACAGCAAGCCAGGGGATTCTTTCATTTTGCACACCCTGGATCTTTCAGAGTAACATGGGTGCGATTTAACTCTTTGCACGACAGATGTGGGGGCACAAAATGCAGCTTGAAACCTGCACAAAAGGCTGAGCTGTTGGAGCTTGGGAAGCACAAAGGTATTTGGGTTTACAAATACCCAATCTGTAATCTAAGCATTGCCACGTCAGAGTTTACCCGTGGACATCCACCTGACAAAGTGACTGCTTTTCTAACTGACAAGTGGAATATATCTGATGTTGAACACCCATAATTCAAGAAATCTCAGACAACAGAGGCTGTATTTGTGACATCATTGACTATTTATCTTATTCTTGAATCTACCAAAGACTTTTTTTTGATGGATCTAAGATGGAATATTTCATAATTCAAAAGTCTGAGTTATAATTGAAATGAGTCATACTTTTAGACTATTTTTCTTTTATGTCATCAGAGAAGGTCCTCTCTTTAAAAATCTTAAACTAAAGGGACAATGCTGCTTTGGTTTGTTTGAATACAGGAATAATTTTTGTTTCCAGCCAAAAAATAAATGCATTTTAGAGGCTAAAGTAAGTAATCACGACAATTGTGGCTTAGCAATTTTTTTTGTGAGTGTTCTACAAATCAGAAATTCATATTTAGAGTATCTTACTTCGGGTAGAAACAACTCCAAAAGTGAGCTCTATGACAAAACCGTGAAGTTATAGAACATCTATAGTAAGACTGAAATCATGATGTGCATTTCTACAGAGATCAGATAATTTAGGCTGATACTGAGAGATACAGTTAAGAAAAAAAAAAAAAGCCAATATTACAAAAACCCTAACTGCAATAATGTTTTCCGGCACTAGAGGGCATAAACGCCATTAAAAATAAATGCAAATACGATAACATTTAAAAATGCATGTTACAAATACAAGTGCCCTCTGCCACCTCCTTCGAATTAATTTACATTCTTAAAAAAAAACAAAGCAAAACATTGATTGAGGTCTGTTGTCTGCCCCCATCTTATTTGTCAAAAAGGAAATCTAGTAACATTTTTGTTTTCAAACATGTAAAACATCAAAAAACAGAGTTCTAAAAAAAACACCAAACCAAACAACAAACTAGTTACAATTAACTTGGTAGTATTTATTTTAAAAGCAAAGGAATTTATGACCAAAGAACAATGAAAATAGTATGAAATACATGGAAACTAAGCAATCTTAGAAGAAGCCAGAGCATGGCACAGTTTTTCTCATGTGTGAGAGACAAATTACATTTTCAAGTGGATTTAGCATGTTGTCCAGGCAAAGGTCAAGCTTTTTGCACTGGAGTTGATTACCTACAGTCTTTCTAGGACAAGGTCTATCCTCCCATCCTCCAGCTGCTCACTTGCTCTGGGCAGGATGGGTGCTTTACCCACCTGGGATGGGCTGATGATGCTGCAGCTGCCCTCCTGCCTCGGGCTAATGGCTGTTTCCTGCTCTCCAGGAGCTGCAGGCAGAGCCCCAGAAGCTGCTCTGGTGAGAGTCTCAGAGAAGATTATTCAGCTGCGTTTAGGCAGCCAGCCACCCAATCGGGCACGCACTTAGGTGCTGGCAGAGGGGAGAAGGCAAGAAAAGCAATTCCCAGCCTCTCTGACACCACCAGTAATCATGATGAATCTGCAGCCTTACCTAGGTCTTAAAATAGCCTAATGATTTTGGAGAAGTACTTTCTAATAACACAAAATATTGCTGTTAGTGTGAGATGTAGAACATTAGATAGATTATTCCAAATTTTATTCCAGCCTAGGGAGATTCTGTATGGAATTGCAAATAATCTTTCCATCTGCTTTTACTGCTGTGAAGGGCCTTCTATTGCAATAGCCCTCTATTCTGCTCAGTAGTGATGGACGTGGTCCCCTCTGGGGTCCACAAATGTTCCTCTAAGCACTGGCCAGAATGATTGTTCATGAATGATGGAAAACACATCTGCTTCTCCAGAGTGGCAGTGTTCCCTGGGCATTCCAGCTTGCAGTGCAAGAGAATCAAACTATTGCCCCTGCACCTAGCTGAATTAGCAGTTTCTGAAATAGAAGATTTCTAATCAAATTCAGGGATTTTGGTTTGGCTTGTTTTCTTTTGGTTGTTTTGGTTTTTTTTTTTGTTCACCANAAACCTGCACAAAAGGCTGAGCTGTTGGAGCTTGGGAAGCACAAAGGTATTTGGGTTTACAAATACCCAATCTGTAATCTAAGCATTGCCACGTCAGAGTTTACCCGTGGACATCCACCTGACAAAGTGACTGCTTTTCTAACTGACAAGTGGAATATATCTGATGTTGAACACCCATAATTCAAGAAATCTCAGACAACAGAGGCTGTATTTGTGACATCATTGACTATTTATCTTATTCCTGAATCTACCAAAGACTTTTTTTTGATGGATCTAAGATGGAATATTTCATAATTCAAAAGTCTGAGTTATAATTGAAATGAGTCATACTTTTAGACTATTTTTCTTTTATGTCATCAGAGAAGGTCCTCTCTTTAAAAATCTTAAACTAAAGGGACAATGCTGCTTTGGTTTGTNACCAGGGCTTTCAGCCAAGAAGCTTAAACAGATTTGTAAAGGTGGTCTTTAGTACTTAGTAGTCAAAATAAAGAAGTTTTGCTTGGAAAAAGTTAAAAGACTTAACCAAGGAAACATTCCTGCTTTTTGCCAGTCAAGACAGACTTAGAGATAACCAAATTCTTTCTGTTTTCATTTACCATAAAATATTAAATACAAAAAGGTAAAAAGAAATATTTTTTTTTTTTTTACATCATCTCTCCCTAGCTGTCATCTCATCCTCAGTGTTTCTGAGCTGCTGCAAAGCATCTCAAACTCATGATGTCTGGTTCATGTTGTATGGGGGCAATTTAAACTGCCAAAGCTACAGCTCAGCTGACTCCCATCAGCTGCATTACAGTTACACAGGCATACTACTAAGGTGGTGTTTTATTTGTTGGGTTTTTTTTCCCCAGATGTCACTGGCACAAAGAATCATGTTTATTTTTTTTGTAAAAAGTGTGTATTTTTGAATGGATCAGACATGTTTTATGAATAAAAAATTCAACATAGCAGAAAAACTGTTCTGATGCAAAATTTGCAAGCTGTCAGTCCTAGTGTTACCTGCATCATGGTGGTTCTCACAATGCACTGGCCATCAGCCACACTTCATAGGTGAAAATGGGCCTTTTTTAGAGTTCAAGGGCAAATGGAGCTTTGCAAAACCTTTCATATGGGAGCAGATTTCTGCAGCAAGTGCAGACTCTAGCTCCTAATACCTCTTCTGCTGAAAGGTGGCACTGAGACTGTAAAAATCACTGCTGAGGGTCTGCACATTGTATGAGGCATTGGCTTGTGCTTGCAAACTGCTTTTTGGCTTTTTGTCTTTAAACAATGTAGTGTCACAACCCGTTTTACAGTGCCTTAGAACTGAGGTATCCAGACCTGGCCTCTGTGATAGAGATGCTTACCCAGTGAGAGATCTGCCATGTATTTGGTGGGATTTTATGCTTAGTACAACGGACAGAGAACTGTACATCAGCAATAAAATTCATCAGCTGGACTGCCAGACTCCAGAAAGAAGGAGTGTCTGGTTAAGCTCTGCCTTTATGCTGTCATGGACATGTGAATAAACTGGTCTCAGTGAACTTCCTTTGCAGGGTTGTTAGCTCTAGGACTACACTCTAAGGGAGCAAAAGTCAATTAACTACTTGAACTTCGAGACCAGTTTTTTTTTAAAAAAACACCACCAGTGAAGAACAGAAACTATGAATTTTGAGAAAAAGAAGTGCCATGCAAAAAGCAATATTACAGAAATGTCAAATTATATCTGACAATTACAAAATGGTGTCCTGCTCTAAGGAAGGTGATGTAAAATGTTATAAAGCTGTTCCCTAGAGCTTCCAAGCAGCTTGGTGACTAAATGCTGGCAAGTTGACACTAATTAGTCATTTATTTCAACATTACATCCAACAGCAGATAATTAAAATTGCTACTGGTAATAAGTTTAAGTGGAATTTCTAAATAAGCATTTTAAATAATTTGCCTTAAGGATTCAACCTGCACAGTTACAATTTGAAAAGCATCTAAGTTGCTGTTTAGAAGCTAATTCTACTTTTAAAAGAAAAAAACACTGTATGAAAATAAAAGATGATTCAGGGCTAGATTTGGAAGAATGAGACAGAGAAAAGTAAAATGTCTTCATTTCCTAAAATCATTTTAGTCCTAAGAATACCATATCAAATTAACATAGAATTCACTTATTACTTTGTTGTACTACTTCAGAATTTCAGGTCTTTAAGATACCATGGTGATAAGCAGAGAATAAAAGCTTGGCTGCATAATAATTCATAAGATGGTACAAATTATTACAGGAATAATATACTTTGTCACTCAGATACTTTGCATTTTCTGGGGCCTCATGTAGGCATTCATTTTTTTCATTTTATTTTATGTGTAAAGACATTTTTATCTTTTCTCCTCTATTTCTGATTTACTTCCCTAATAGAAAATGTTCCAAGGTTTTGCTCCTAAAAATCAATGACTTGTATTACTTATTTAGTCAGGATCCAATTTTTCAATAGTTCTTTTGCCAGTGCTTGCACCAGCACACAAGCACAAGAAATGGACAACAGAACACCAGTAATATGTCAGACCAAAGATACACCTAACCTAGGATTCAGTCTCCAAAATTTAACCTGCAGCAAACGTATAGGGAGAAAATAATTGCCTAAACACACATTATATTATCATTGAATTCTCTTCCATCCTACAACCACTTACAAATAACTTGAGAAGTACTAGAATTGTTATTTCTTTGTAGTTAGTGGTCCTTAGTGGATTGCACTTCCATGGGCTTCATTTTGCACATTTTTGGCATTCACAGCACTGTTTGGCAGTTCCTTGGTCAGTGTCCTTTTGACTGTTCTGGCTGTGATTCCTTGCTTTGTAAGATCCCTCCAGCCAGTTCCTTTGGTTCAAAAAAGCAGCTGGTGTGTGATCTCTAGCTGCTGTCCTCCTGCTACTTGTGTTTTCATACCTATTTACCTTAACTCTTTTCTAGCCTGAAAAGTTCTACTCTGTTCATACAGAAAATACTCCATTTGATTACATCTTTTGTCCTTTTCTGAATCTTCTCCAATACTTTTATATGATTTATAAGAAAACAAGACCAGAACTGCACACAGTTTTCAAAGATGATGTATGGAAAAGTTTAGAAGAGCATCTTTTTCTGGTGTCAGCTTGGACTGTGAGCCTTTATTATTCACTATGTCAATCTGTGTTTTCTCACTCTTGTTATTTCTCTCTCCAAATCTTTACTGGTAAAATTTACCTTGCATGCCAGCTCTCTATCACTGACAGATGAAAAGCAGCTGTTAGGCTTCTGGCACAGCATGAGGGCCTTGATGAATGTCATGACATAATCCTCACAAAATAAACATTGGAATGACATAGCTTGCCCAGCACCTGTGCTAACCAGAGAAAGAAAATGCACTACTAGATTTGTACAGATTAAATTATTAAATAAAAATTTTGTATAGATTAAAAAAAATAAATATCCTTCTTTGTCCTGTGAATATTAATTTTTAGTTGTTTTTTTTTTTCCTTTTTCTTTCAGAATATCCTATCTTGTGAGAAATTGACTAAGGAGCAATGCAAATAATAATAACACAAAGTTAAGAGACTGTGTTTTATATATTATGGAGAAATAAAAAACCCAAGAATGCATACCAATCCCAAAAGCTCAGCATTTTAAATATATTGCTACAAATACAGTAGAGTATGAAGATTTCTCAGCAGTTCCTAGTTGAGAAATTAAATGGAAACAGCATGAACATCAGGATATAAAAAGCTACATCTTCAAATTACCACCATCTCTAGACACTGTTCACATTAAATGTTAGGGGTGAAAGATGGGCAATGCCTTCAAGTGAGAGTCTGGCCATAATATGGCCATATTCAGTAGAGACAGAGTAAAGAACCCATAGTACAGGTGGTAAATGAGAGCAATGTGAGATTTATTGACTGTGCCAAGGTTGGCCGTAAAGAGAGTCCAGCTGCAGGCTCTGTTGATTCCCAACAGGATGGGCTAGGGTTTGACACATCCTTCCTGGCAAACA
>VYZU01052205.1:7856-19403 GCA_013401355.1 Ceyx cyanopectus
CATGACATGTCTTTACAGATATTAATTTAATAGATGCCTATTCAGTTTCTAACAAATCTAAGCATTTGATATGTCTGAAAAAAATCTCTCTCCCCTGTGCCTATATCAAGTCATGCCTGCTTAAACAAGTTAACTGCAAAGCATAAGGAATTCTTTTATTGTGGGTTTAAGAAAAATGTGAAGTTATAAATGTGGTCTTCCCCGATCAGTGATGTCTATCCAGAGATAAATACTCCAAGACTACTTTGCTGTCGTGGTTTGACATTGTCTGTTTGCCACGTGCCCACTGAGCCTCTCTGTCACTCCCCCTTCTCTCAGCTGGAATATGATGAAACTTGTGGGCTAAGACAAAAGCAGTTTAATGAAGAAGCAGAACAAAGGTGTGTGCAGAAGCAGAAGAAAACAACACAAAAATGAATCTCTACTTCTCATCAGCAGGTGCTGTATGGGCCTTTTCAGGAAACAGAGCTCCTTGGCCCTAGTTATTTGTTCTCTTAAGGGTTCAGGAAAGGTTTCAAAGATTTCTTTCTTCTTCTGTCTCTGCATACCAGTGGCCACAGCAACACCATACAGAGCAGGCAGATTACTTTTGTATGCTTTTGAGGTATCTAAGGAAATCAATGCATTCAGTTCTTCTATATTACATAAGAGTACTTATGGAATTTCCAAGATAATGTCCTCTGTAAATACCATCTAGGTTGTTATTCCCTAAACTTTCCCTCTTATTTGTGTTTGTACTGAAACTCAGGTTTGGTTTTTTTTAATTCAATCAAATTAGTCAAGATACTAAGTTATGGTAGAAATATCCCGACCTCTTATTTTAACATTGATTAAAAAAAGGTGTCGTATCTAATATCAGTTCTTTAACTACTCACTAGATTATCCTTTGCACATTGATATCTCATTGTTAATGCAATTTAAGAAGACATCTACATGATATCAGATATAAAACCATAATTCTACTAAGTGGGAGATAAAGCAGCTGTAAAATGTTGGGGTTTTTTTCATAGAAAGCAGAGGTAACTTCGACTGAGATATAGTAGGTTACTCTCTATTAATTATTTGTATATGGATATAGGTAAAAAGCAAGTCCCTTGACTGCTGATTTATTTCTGTAGATTTTATTTGCAACTTTGTGTGTCTGAAACCAAAATAATTCACTTCTATCTCCAGATTAGAAACTATACTGTACTCTAATTTATGAACAGGCAGTTTTAGGATCTGAATCTTGAAACAAAAGATAATTTTGTAATCTTGAAATACAGAGAAGTAGAACATGCACAATTCCTTAAAATCCACTCTTGATGAGAAGATGTTGAGTCAGAAAATTAAGATAAATGTGCATCTGTCTTGCAAAAATTCAGAGGGGAAGAAAAGGGAAGACAGCTGCAGCTAATGTATCTGGACTTTCCTCTCCAGTTCTTTTATTACCTTAATTTAAAATTGATTTCATGCTAATAACATTTTTTAAGCAAAACAGTTTCAGATTACAGAAAAGAGTTTGTCTAGGGAAAAAAAAAAAAGGCTGATGACTGCAGAGGATCCAGCCCTCTGTTCAAGCACAGAATTAGATTAGCTGTAGAATGTTAGCTTTTTCTGCCACAGAGATTGGTAAACAAACATCTTTCTTGGCTTCACCTACTCACCTTTATTATATGCACAGGGAGCTTAGTAATTATATCTGCTGTGTAAGGGAAATAGTTACAGCCTCCATTCTCAGGCTTTATTTCTTCACTATGTGACTAGCTAGGAAATAAGTATGCCTAATGGAACTCACTAAAAAGCCTGATGGTGACATTAGCGTGTTCAAGAGATTGCCATTTTAACCAGATTTAAACTAGTAGTTGTGTTAACTTGTAAAGAGAAGAAGATTCCCAAACTTGATCTTTTTCAAATCAAATTATTATTAATAATGGTAATAATTTTGTCTTGCTCCTAATATGATTTTGCATAAGGGCATCCCATTTGACCTTTTCAAAATGTCAGCAATAATACTTAATATGAATATGCTTCACAGACACTTTAAACACTCATATAATGTTTAATATTAAAAGATAATAATCTTGGTATTTGTACTCAAAATGTCACTGAATATTGCATGAACAGTGACCACGCTGCCTTAATAGCAAGGTGGATAATATCCAAACCCCAATATTATCAGATAACTTAGGAAATTAGTATGGAAGAGAACTGTTGTTTTGGGGATTTACTTTTAGTTAATAAGTGTTTATAGAACACTCTTCCTTTGTAAGAATTTGGTAATAGGGATGTGTCTTGAATGATTGCCTGGAAATATGTAAAATGGAAAACAAAGTATTAATTCCTTCCATCAATGAAGATGTATTGTAATGTGCTTGGATGCTAAAAATTATTAGGAATGAGTGGATTGGATCCCATAACCTGTGAAAGACCTAATTTCTGGAACCTCCTTCTCAAATAAAGCATGTATTAAGGCACTCCAAAGAAGTAGCAACCCCAGATGGGTGATTTGAAAAAACCCAACACTGTAACTGACAAGACACTTCAATGAATCAGCAGGGGATAGCATTTATAGGGTATGTGCTTAAAAAAAAGAGTTCTGAAGTCAGATACTCTGAAAAGCTTCCCTATCCACATTGATTTAAATCCTAGAATTGGCTTCCAATAGAAGGTTCATGCAATTGCTGCCTTCACTAGAATTCAATAAGAAACACTGAATTTGTCTGAGCTGTCGCCAGGAAAGGAGAGATCTGGCTTGAAAGTTTTCCTCAGATTTGGGAACTTTAAGTCCACAGATTGAAGTCCAGAGGAATTCTGTATTCACTGGCTTAAGGGGAAAGAAAAAACCAAAAGTCTTTACAAGGAAAAAGGTGTAGGAAGATGGAGGTCACATTCTATGGAGGTTAGATGTAAAATCTGAAATTCACTGTAACACTGGCATTGGAGAAGCAAAAGTAATATTTGTATTAAACAAAATAACTAAGAACAAAAGAAAAATACTGTTGAGAATAGGAATGAAGATTCACATCTTGTTTCATGAATGCACTTACTGGTACATAATAGTATTATACACTTGTTTGTATTGAATTCTATTATTCTGCAAAGAATAGCTTAATTTCTCTTGACTAAAGACAGGAGTTAACAGTTAAATATGCTTTGTGAGTTATGAGGTTATTATCTTTTTTTTTTTTCCTAATGAAAGGAGAAGGAGTAAGGAAAAAAAACCCTTAATTTCTCCTCTGAAAGTATTTTACTTTGGTATATGGAAAAACATGGGAGTGTTAGATGTAAGAAAAGCATCTGGAATAGTCTGGGCATGAAAAGTCATATAAGGAAAGTGATAGTAAGAGTAAGAAAGAAGGAATATTTGTTTATATGAGAAGAAAGTAACAAATACTTGCTTATATGAGAATCTTCCTTGTTTATATGTGAGAATTCTGTTTTCTTAAGCCTTTTCAAGACGCAGAAAAAAAAGGTATAATAGGACAAATAAAAAGGAAAAAGGACAAATAAAACCTTGAACTTACTGAGTATGAGAAGCTCTAAACATTGATCAAGTCTCCAGAGCAATAATCTCCCAAGAGATGCTAATGGGAATGAGAACAGAAATTAGAGAAGCCAACAGCAAACCCTTATTTAAAAAAAGCCTAGGGACACAGCAGGAAATGAAAGACCAAAGAGTTTAACTTCAATTTGAGGGAAGTATTAGGAACTATTTTAAACCACCAGATCAGAAAACGCTTCAAAAAAAGCACAACCTGATTAAATGAAAGTTGGAATAGGAAGGTGATACTTTACTAATCTGCTGCTTCTATGAGACTATCATTGCCAAAGCAGACAAAGGAATTGCAGTGTGGACATCACTCTTAATGGCTGCTCAGGAAGATTTTTCATATCAGAGGCTGTGTAATGCAGGGAGGAAAGAAGGCATTGACTGAAAAGTATGTCCCATACACTGAGTGAAAATGAGAGTGCAAGTCAAGTCACGTGAGTGCCAGAGCCTTGGAATGGGCATGCTGATGTTAAGTTGCATACTTCATTGAGAAGAATGTCATTTCAGCAATATTTAAATATGCTCTAGTCTTAATTTATGATTTAAACCTGTCCTCTTGGTTTATGTTGGTAAACTGAATCAAATCAGTAATGGCTCATCTTAGATTTAAGTCACCAACAATATTACACCTGATAAAAGCACAGTAAAATGATTACAGATCTAAGTGATCATCAAGATGTAGTGACCTTTTTTATTCCCAGTTACAGCTTCAGGAATGATGTCTCCTACATAAATTAATACAAATAGAAAAAGTTAAAAAAACCCAACCCTAACTTTGGGGGGAAATGGAACACTGGGTTGCAGAAGGTGCAAAAGGGGTTAATTGACAAAATAATAAGCAACCTAACAAAAGGAGAGCTTAAAATATCAGGAGATAATGTTGTTAGTTGGTCTGCAGTCTACCTCTTTTTTTTTTTTTTCTTCTCATTTATGAACTTAATAATTGTAAAAGTATTTAAATTTTGGAAAAATAAAGATAGGAAGAAAAAAATAGGTTGAGGAAAAACCACCTCAGCATATCTATAGTGCTTTGTTATTTATTATTCACCACCACTATAATGGGGTGAAAAGACAGGAAAGGAAAAGGTTAGTTTGCACTTAATAATGTGTGATGTAAAAGAATATTTATCAAAATATTACGAGTAGGTACGAGATGCTATCTTTCTCAAAGTTTTAGTGACTCAAGGAAATATCATTATGACAATGTACAAAGATAGATCTCCTATTAAGTCTGATGTATTGTAGCACATGAATTCACTAAGGAAGTCAGATTGACTAATTAAAACTTTACTCTATGTAAAACTTGAAAAATGAAATTGCTGCTCAGCCTTTCATGTTATTCTCTGACAGTCAGCAGACAACTTCAGAGACTAGCTTGAACTGTCAAAATAATTTATATATATTAAATGTCAATGCAACTCAGGAAGAAGATAAAAATTTGCTTTCAATATGACATTTATACGCCAGTGCTTGATTTAGATATGCAGAGGTAGCAAGACATGTTAGCTAAAAGTAGTTAGGCAGCATATTTCTAAACATGATGTCCCATTTATGTTCAAAATGATGTGGACTGAATCAATTAGGAGAAACAAGTGAGTTCCAAGAAGTACTTTAAAAAAGCTGTGCAGTTGCTTAGTAACCTGATGTTATAGTTCATTTCCCGACAGAACTGTAAAGCTGTCAGCTGCTGATGGGGAGCTCCCCAAGATAAATGGAACCTCGTGTCTTTGCCAAGAATGGCATTCTATTAAATACACTAGACCTAGCTGAATGGAGTTGTGCATATGCTTATAGTAACATATGCACCAGGACAATTAGCAGACAAGTGACTTTTAGTTGCACGATGTCATCAATACTCCATAATTTCCTTCCTTCATAATCTTGTCAAACAGGAAAAGGCACCGAATCCAGAATGCCCAAGAGGAAAATTTTCATCTTTCTCTTTCTTAGTGCTATATTTACCTGCAATCATCTTTGTTCTTCACTGACAGTGATCTAGCATAATCCACTCTATGGATCCTAGACTTGGAAATTTAGCTTTTTCTTCCTGAAACATTCTGAAACTCCCAAGGAAGGCATCATATACAGTATATAGTGAAAAAAAAAAAGAGAAAGGAATGTCAGAGATAAGCAAGATGTTAAAATGTTGACTTAAAGGAACAAGAGTCTCTTCATGCAATTTTTTTTTTATTCAGAATGCAGTAATGTTATTGAATTTATCCATGTATCAGTTCCTCATCTGCTGTCATTATTGGGATTGACAATTTGACATCTTTGTTGGCAACGTGGACAGTGGGATTGACACCAAGCAGTCATCACACTGAAGGGAAGGGGTGCCATCCAGAGGGACTGAAAGGCTGGAGAGGTGTGCCTATGCAAAAGCCATGAAGTTCAACCAGGTGAGCTGTAAGGTCCTGTACCTGGATGAGAAAGATGCCCAGCATCAGTCTAATATAATGGGCCCCAAGCTAAATGATGCACTTCTGCAAATGCTCTGCGTAGCCAACTCACTGTAACAACTCATTTTGTCTCCTAAAGCTGATGACAGATTTGTATTTGTGAAATATTTGAATTAAGTGAAGGAAATGGTGCTTAAAGTGTGGCAAGTGTTTAATCAGTGAGTTAATTTACTCTTAATGTGTGAAGTATTTTTTATGGGCTCATTTATGATAATAGATGTTCAAGCCTCTGTGTAAGCAATAGATTTATGATATATTTAGTCATAACATAATCCAACATAAATATTCTTATTAAAACTATTCACAGTTTTAATATGAAGATATTAAAAAATATTAAGAAATATTAAAAAATACTAAAACATGTTTTAAACATGTTTTAAAGCCCTACATAGAAATATATGAAGTAAAAATTTTCTTCTCTTTTGACATCAAGGAATCCTGCCTGTGTCCCAGCCTTTTAGTACAAAATTTAGGTCTATTTTCTTCAGTTGGAGAGATAAACTTAGTAAATTGAAAGGAATATTTTTCATTGATTTTGTAATAAACAGTCATAATTGATAAACTTGATTTTTTTTTCACCACCACCTAATGACAGTCTGTTCAGAGGAAGATGGGGAGTGTAAAATTCAGGATTCTTGATTGCCCTTGTTTGCTCACATTGTGGTTTTTGAAGGAGAAAGACACATTACAGAATAAACCCCCCCATTTTATTTAGGGTTGCAGCTGAAGCTGTATCATCAGAGAGGCAAATGGGAACTTTTTTTTTACTCTACGTTAGGACTTTATTTATAACTTGCATTGAAGTTCTAATGTATATATATTTTTTTAAAAAATCTGGAGCATGTTGACCAGATCGTGCAGTTGGCACTCTAAAATTATTAAATAATATAAACCATAAGTGATTACTGCTAATTACAGGGAGTTTATTTAGGAGAAAAAATGAAAATAGAAAAGGTGAATTAGACGTGTTCTTAGGGGGTTGTGTCAGGTGGGTTGTGCAGAGGGAAATATAACAAGTATCCACTGACAACCTTGTAAGTCATTACGGAAATGAATATAAATGAAGATATTTATTCAGCCCGTGGCAGCCTGAGGGAAGATATTTCCAGAAGGTAGGCCAGATGGTGAAGTGGGTTTGACTGCAGATCTCTGCTGACCCATCCCCAGCGCTCCCCAAGTCGCCGTCGTGTCTGTGAGACGCTGTGAAGTCAACAGGCCCGGCAGCTGAAGCTGCCTGTGAGGAAGGATTGCCAGTGTCACAACACCTAGGTTTTGCACCTGATTCTCAGGACCTATTGCACCTTGTGAAGAATTTTTCTCTGCGTAATTTAATGAACTGAGGACAATTAGGAGCTGACCATTTCATAAAGGTTTTAGGATAAAGCAGTGTATATAGCATACTTTATCAGCAAGCTCATAAACTGCTCTGATTCTCTTTTTGTGAAGGGGAACTTTTATTATTATAGCCTTCAGCTGTCTTATTAACCAAATATCGTATTTATAAACTTTCAAGAATAATTTTGGTTAAAAGCTAAGCAATAGAACATTTCCCAGGCATAAGGAATACTGTAACATGCCTAACCCATAACTCCTACCTCTTTCTTGAAAGCTTTTCTTCACAGGTGTGACTTTCCCTAGTACAGAACTATCCTGTAATAAACAGTTATTGATGGAATGCCTTTCTGATACAGTCCTTAAATATTGCATTAAAGAGTAAGATCACTGTAGCCCCATGCTGAACACTTTATTATTGATCACTTTTTTGGTATCTCTTCTATTGATGCTATTTTATCACAATGCTCTTTAAAAAATCTTGTTTATAAGTCATTGCCCTCTACTCTCAAAGGTATCAAGTAGACAAAAAGCTGAGGCAACAGGGAAGTGAACTAGTCACTTATGCAGCCAGTTCCCAACAGAAATGGTTATTTAGAAGGAGACTGACTAGGATTACTCAATTTCCTGCTTCATTGAGGATCATACCATCTTAGTCAGTTCCCTTGGCTCCATGTATAAGGAGCTTAATGAAGAGGAAAATTAATTCTCAGTGGCAACCACCTGTAGCTACTAACATACTAATTTATGCTGTCAGTCCTCCCTGGCCCCCATCTGACTGTGAGAGCATTTGTCAACCATCTAAATCCTATTTTCTGAGCACTCTAGGGTGATACTTGGCTTCCTCATACATGAACATTGTCTAGTACAAAAAGGCTACAAATATTTATGTGATTTTTTGTATTAGGAATAGATGTTAGTTATTTCATTGCAGTCCCTAAAAGGTCTAGGGACTTAACAGGCTGTTCTTTTTTGGATGGGACTACTGGTCTCCCAGCTGCTAATGGTACCTGGTTCTAGCAGAACTTGAAAAACTAAATAAAATACCATAGTACAAAAAGAAGTTCTTCAATTTAGAGATGCTTAAACTAAAGAAGAACTTGACTGCCTGATTTTAAATCAGTGCGGTTGTGTCTAGACCTGTTCTGGGGGGTATGCGGTTCAGCATCTTGCTCACTCCTAGGCCCAATCACAACCCAGAAAGGAGATATTCCATCAATAAAACTCAGAAGAAGCCTTGATTTTGTGGACATCACTCAATACATGCTGATATTATTACATTACTTAAGAAATCTAATTTTACCAACATTTAAAAAATGATAATTCTATTCCTCTTTTTATTTATATATTTTTTTTCTGATTGAGGTAGAATACTTAGTATATATTGGGTTTGTGTTGCAGGATTTTTGTAGAGGGATGGCTATAGTGTGAGAAGATGCCAGTAGCTTTCTCCATGTCTGATAGCTGTTTGTGAAGAACTACAGCTCTGGGGAAGGACTCACCAGGGGTAAGTACATAGAGCATATTGCTCTGAAAGCAATTCTTCTGTCATTCATTTTCCTTCCAGCTTTTGGCACTTGGTAAATAGCTGTAAGTAGGTAATAGAAGTCAAAACAGGAGAAAATCCATATATATCAGACTAACAGTCCTCTGAATGAGATTGTTTCACCTATGGTTAGGGTATCCTAATAGATTCATTATCAGTGACTAAGATGATAAATTATTAATAACAGTCTGAGAGCTGCTTGGCAGAAACTGGATGTGCACAGGCAAATGAAAGACTCTATGGTATTAAACGAGTCACTGTGCATGAAGTGGCAAGTATGCACACATAGTTATGACTTAAATGCATGTTTTAAAATAAACAGTAAAATTTAACTTGAACAGGTAAATCTTTAGCAAGCTTTTAGGCAGTGTTAAGAAACGTTTTCCCCACTTTTTAAAGAGAAAATCTCCTCTTCATTCTCATTGAACATTGGCTGAATTTGATAATAGATTTAGTACTAAAAGAATTAAAAGTGGCATATATAAATCCATGTGAAAAATTTGCCACAAGCTTCCTCCAAATTAATATAAGAATTTGTTATTTTGCTCAATGAAATGAACAGAGAGGGGAAAGCCCCAAGAGAGAAAGGTTTGTTCTTGCAGTGTAGAGAAGACTGAACAGACTAAGCTTACAATGCATATGCAGGCACTTCATCATGCCAAATAAGCTGTTTTCTAGGTGTACATTCTATAGCTGATCTACAATATTATGTCTGATAGATTTGGCATCCAGAGAAAGGGAAAGTCCACGTAGACAAAGTGCAGATGATCTAAAAATAATGAGCTGACCCCTTGCTAGGATTATGTTTCAGCTAACAACCAATTCCAACCATGCTGTTCAAAGCTTTAGCAGACTGCTGGGAATGCAGAAAGTCTGTTTTAGAAGCTGAATTATCTTCTTTTCCTGTTTAGAAAACAGTTGTAGCTAGAAAAGGAAAACATATCTCCAAACATACAGCAGTACTCAAATCAGGGTTAAACACAAAAGTTGTGACATTTTTGAAGTGTAAACACGAGACCTAACAGACCAGGAGGAAAACAAGAAATGCTTCCTTAGAATGACCATGTTAATCTACCAATTGGCTAATGTACAGAACAAATAACATATTCTCTTAATAATAGGTCTGTATTTTTAATAACATACAAATAATAAACCTAATCTGCTGTTTTAATCTACTAATTCCAAGTCTGTAGGTATGTTAGTGGACAGGGTTTTAAAATTTTCCATCTGCTACTGAGGGGCTGTAATTAACTTTTTAACAGGAACTATTTATTTATTTATTTTCTGCACATGCTTTTTAACAGTGAATGGATGGTGCCAAAGAAAGTTCTGTGGAGTAAAATCGAGAATGTGAAGTGATTGAGAAAAACAGATTGTAAAGTATATTCTTTCACACTGTGAAATCCTAATGATGACAGATTGCTGTCATCATTAGAGTCTGAGCTCTGTTATTTGCCAAAAATGATTACACAGTTCTGACAAAAAAGCTGGAGATATTTCAGCGCAGAATATTTGAGGCAGCAATATATCTCACAACTAAAATATTTGTGTGAATATGAGACTATGGAAAGCATCTCAGGCCACATAGCTTCATGTATAATTTCCTCTATGCTGATCTGCCCATTTTCTTTATCTCTACAAAGAAGTTTCTAGAACCTACCTCCAGCAAACTGCCTCCTTTCTACCCATACCTCTTCTACCAAGAATTATGCAGCCCAGAACACATGAGGACCACTGCATGTCTGTCTTATGATTTTTCAATCTTACTGACCTCTTTTTTTTTTTCTTCTGATTTCCTCCTGCCTTCTCACCATCTGTCTGAAATTCTGAAGGAATTGTTGCATATTTTAATTAGTTAAGATTTCAGTTATTTTATTTCAGTGTATCTACCAAACATTGCTTTTATTACTTCAGTACTACTGATTCTGATAACAACAGTAAAATATTTTCATATTATTATGAAGAACTACTGTGACCACTGCTATGAGTTTCCTATCTACAATTTCCTGGGTACGACCTCACACAGCTTACAAGAGATCATGAAATATATTTTACATTTCCAGAGCATTCCAAATGTCCTGTGTTAATAACAGTTTTATCTGATCAATTGAATTTTGTAAAGTTCTCATTTATCTTATGTTTTCTCAGAGGAAATCCAGACAATTTATATTTTCTTTGGTGCAGTTGTAATAAGAATGGGAATTTCATGGAGTACGAGAAATTTTAAAGGGCTTCTTTTAAAAATGTTTTGCATAAGTCCATCTAGAACACTCTGTTTGTCTAAACACCTTAGCCACCCTCAGATCTGCTAGTTCCTTTCTTTAGACAGGACCAGCAGTGTGTCTGGTAGTCAGACACTGAAAACAGTGTTAGAAATCCACTCCAAAATTGGCACATATTAGCTGGTAAGTGAGGATGGTTCTTGCTATGGAACAGTCACACACAGCATAATGGGCATATCTACAAAATGTACAGTAAGAACTGGGGTCTTTGTGCTTGTCTGTAATAATACCAAAATGCAATATAGACAGGGATTTGCCTGTGTGCTTGGCTCTTGTTCTGTGATGTAACAGCTACCAAATCCCACTATCCATTGCAAAATAATATGGTAATATGGAGCTACAAAGATTAGAAAACTAGTATAAAAATTTAGATTAAAAAAAATAATAATTTAAAAA
>VYZU01052206.1:8659-29336 GCA_013401355.1 Ceyx cyanopectus
AGTTGGAGCACAAGAGGTTGAGGGGAAACACAAGGACAAACTTGTTGCCAGTGAGGGTGGCAGAGCCTGGCAGGGGCTGCCCAGGGAGGTTGTGGAGTCTCCTGCTCTGGAGACATTCCAGCCCCCCCTGGATCTGTTCCTGGGTGACTTGGTCTAGGTGCCCCTGCTCTGGCAGGGGGGTTGCACTTCTAGCTCCCTTCCAACCCCTCACACTCTGTGATCCCTGTCTTCAAGCTCAGGAGGCTGCACGGCAAGGGAGCAGTTGGTCTGTCCATTAAATCTTATGATGTCAATCAAATACAATTAGTAATATTTTAATAGTACTTTGAATTATTCCTTTGAAGGCATGTCTTGCCTGTATGTGTTTAGAGTCTCTGGGCCACAATTAAACCACTTCAAAGGTGAACTGTCATCCTTTCACTGATCAATATGTTTTCTTCTCTTTATGACATTATTATTAAGACAGATATTGCTCAAATTCAGTTAGAATGAGTTCTATTCTCCATATGCTGCTGGCTTAATCTGGAAATGAAGTTTGCATGACCTGTCATTAGCTATAGCCTAACGAGTCTGCTTAATACTTCTACCAGGAGACACATATGTTATGAACAGCTGCCTCTCTTTAATCTCTTTTAAAGTTTCACTGTCTCTCTTCTCATTGTGTGTGTTTTGGGTGGGGTTTTTCAATATTTTCCTTGTTTTTTCCGTTTGGAAGAATAATGTGATATCAAAACCCTGGGAGTTGATGACCTTAAAGGTCTTTTCCAGGCTTAGCAACTCTATGATTTTGGGTGATTCTGTCATTTCAGTAAGAAATAAAAGCTGAATCACAAGGTAGAAGAGAATCTCTATTGTAAGAGATGAGATATTTTGGAATCTGACCTATTTCAGCTCTTTATTCCAATTTACAGAGTGTAAATTTTCAGTCAATGGAGAGTACTGCTCTAACAGTCTATTAACATGAGTATGGACATCATAATTAATGTGATATTAGACTGGTACATAAGACAGGACATACAGAGAGAGGAGTTGCACTGGGAGCTCTTGTCCTAGATAAAGGGCACAAGAATCCAGGCCTTCCAGTGTTGTGAAAAGGGGTTGTGAGGTTATTGTATTTCAGAATAATTATGAAAAAAATCAAATAGTAGTGTCTCCGCTGACTAGTAGAACTAGACAAAATTAATTTAAATTTCTTTTCTTAATTAATCTTACCCATTACAGCTCACCTGAATATTACCATGACCATATAAAATGCCTACATACCTGCCATGTTTTCTTGCATATTTTCTACTAAGCATAGTTGAATGGATAGTCCTGGAAGCTGGGACCTCTTTAGAATTAAAACTTCAGGAATTATCATAGTAAAATCAAGTAAAATCAATTTTACACTTCACAGATGTGGTTGGCAGTGATTGTAGTGCAGCAGAACAGTCACAAATGCAACACAGAAATTTCCTTTGTGGGTTTTGGGGGTTTTTTTCCCCTTTAAAAAATCCTCTCAACTTCCACAGAGATATGAAGTTGTATATTACTCCTCCAAAATATCCTTGCCTTTTCAAATTGTCAGCATTTCTTTCCTGCAGCCAGGGCTCTGTGGGCCACTAAAGAGCTATGGATGAGGGGCCTGACATAGTTTAAAAGATTATTCTCAATATCACAACCAATAGAAGAGATAAATCACAAAGGGAAAAGCTAGGCAAAGTACTCCAGTGACATTTCTCATCTGTGCTGAATTTGATCCCTTTCATACTGTAAAATAGAATTACAGGATCATACTGCTACTTCATGTTCTTAAACATACAGTAAGAAAGCTAAAATTGTAAAGTTCTGAGTGTGGAAAAAAAACATCCCACACAGCTGTCAACTGGGATACTGCACAGGAACAACACCCCACACAAAGAAGAAATTCATAAAACAAGTGCTAATTCCACTCCAGCCTGCAGAAATTAAAGAAGAAAAAGCTATAATAAAAAAAAATGCAATCCTGCTGGCACCATCAAGGCACATCATTGAGAAGTTCAGTGATATATTACTTATCTATTAGCTACCCAACACGTGTGATGCATTTTAATGATGAAGATAATGTGCTTTCAATTGAGCATTTATAATGTAAAAGGGTAAAAATTGCTGAAGTAAGCATTTACTGAAAGCCTAGAAGTAACTCAGTCACAGTATGATACAATAATCTAATTTTCCATTTTCTTTGCTCCATTTTTCACTGGCTTCAGGTAACTAGAAAAGAGAGCTGGTTCTGCCTGGTTTTACACAAGTGTATTGTAAATGGGATGTGAAGGCTGGGCAGGGCAGGAATCCCCTCTCACCACAGTGCTTTCCAAATTAAACACTCTTTCTGATTGGTAGCAACTCCTAGTGATGAGCATACTTAGGAATATTATCATTTTGCTAGGGCTTTTTTCCTATTTTAGCATACTAATAATAATCTTCACCTTTGTCTCAAAATGTAGTTGCTGTCACATTATTATGAAATATAATTATTATAAATTATTTTAAAATATTATTTNTTGTAATTATTCTGTCATTGAGAGGTCACTTGTTTAGAGCTTTTTTTTGTTACTAACCCTATTTTAGTTACCCTGGTAGGCAGACACTACTTTTCCTAAACAAAGGATCAGCCCCTGCCCAATGTTCTAAACCAGTTTCTTATTTGCCCTGAGAGGTTATTTTCTCCAGTTCCATTTTTATTGCTTTATTATTTATTGTTTCTACACAAATTATTATTCTCAGTTAGCATCTGCTCATGGATTATATTCCATTGCCATCTTTCAACCATCTTATCTAAATACATCTAAAGAAACGAAGGGTCAGTAAAGAGGTCTTAACAATGAGCAAATTCAGGGATAGAAAATGGACTTTTAGTCCATTATCTGAACAGTCTGAATGAGAAAAGTATGAAATTACATTTTACTTAATGGCTAGTTTGGCTTCCCTGGAAACCAGAGTCATTGAGAGCAAAGATAATAATACTGTACTACTTAAAATTTTATTTAATTCCCCTTTTCTTCCTGAACAGATTATGTTTTCAACACCATCATTTCCACTAAAAACTGAAGGAAATAAGTAGTATGCAAACATTTCTGAAAGACTTAGCAACTGTTAAAGTTGTGAAAGTATTTAAAAACAAAAAAGTATTTTATTATTTAATGGGTATTAATGGATAAAATAAATCCCATGGTACTAATAACTATTGTAAAGTCATAGTTCATTATCCCCAGTTATAAACAAAAGGAAATTCAGACCATGCCAAAACTGTCTAAAATTTACAAAGAAACCCAAACAACCAACCCCTAAAAAGTACTAATTTTATTACTCTATTGACATACTCTATTATCTTTCTAAACTCCACCAAAGAAATGTCAGATGGAGGAAACACATTTGAGATAACACTAAAGAGAGAATGTTCTGAAGTTTGCTTTTATATATTAATGTAATAAAATAAGTATAGCTGGGAAACTTCTGTAGTAAAATAATTCCTGCATCAATCTAAGCAACAACTGAATATGTTTGGATCTTTGCTAATATTGAAGCACAGCCAGTTAAGTTATATTTTTGCATCCATTTCTGAGTTAAGGGATATTATATAGATTATCTGATATTTTAGATAATATTCTATATTAATAAATGTGATTGTTTATCACTTTAATTTGATTAAAAGATAATACAATCAAATATCTGACTAGCAGTGTCTAATCCAATAATAATTTAATAATAATATCAAGCTGCATCTAACCTAAAAATAATCTAATAATATTGAAAGTCCACAAGTTCCATGTTTTGTCAATTTGGATATTGTGCTTTATGTTAAGCCTCCATCTCTGGCAATATAGAAAATAACTTTCTACACTGAATCTACTAAGGGAAATTGCTGAAATGTTTATTAACACATATAACACTGACACACCATGTCTTTTCATATCACTTTTTTTTTGTTTTAGTGAAGTACTTTCCATGGTAAAAAAAGCTATATGCACGGGATATTAAAGATGGGTATCAAATAAAATGACTAACGTGGTTTTAATATATATATGTGAGCAAATATATTTTTACTGGCNTCTTCAAAATGAAGGCTCTAGATATTCATGAATTTAGATATTACAAGAAATTACATGTATTTCTATGCTAGAAAAAGTAGCCTAATTACATGAACATAAAAAGCTAGTACATAAAGGCAATACTACATAACACAAACACTATTCAGTTGCACATAAAATGAACAAAATTCCTATAGACTCATATTATATATAAAATATGAAATATATATAAGAAGCCTATGTTCCCACATTGTCAACTGCACTGTTTATATGAGTATTTAATGCTGGTTTCTTATGTTATCACTGTACACCATTTAATAATCAAGCTGTAACTACAAAA
Source organism: Ceyx cyanopectus (assembly GCA_013401355.1). NCBI lineage: Eukaryota > Metazoa > Chordata > Aves > Coraciiformes > Alcedinidae > Ceyx > Ceyx cyanopectus. The sequence continues at coordinate 13,049 of VYZU01052206.1, forward strand.
TAACACCAATTAAAGATTTGGGAAGCTTCAACATCTTCTTTTGCATTGTTTTCAGTGGAATTATTCTGGCTTTACACCACTTAACAACATGGCTTACCGCCTACCTGCCTCTTTTGTTCCACTTCTTCATGGCTCTTTGTTAATATTAAACGAGTTTTTCGTCCACACCTTGTAATTTTTCCCCTAAAGATTCTTTCTTGTCCAAAATAAATCTTTAGTTTTTCTTAGGATAAGAAAATATTCTATGGAACAGAAGTAATTTCATTAATTTTCTCAGGAAAAAAAATGAACGCACTATTCAATTCCTTTTTCCTTTCCATTGCAACAAGACAAAAAACAAACAATCAATATTTTCTTTGAGGTGAAGTGGTGGGATAAGCTCTTGTCGTTCATGTAGCTACAATTTATTTCTAATTGATACCACAATTTTGACCATAAATTCAACATACCATCAGGATATTTCAATTTCTCTGTTTCGCTCGTGGTTTGTAATAAAAACCCTAAACAATACTGCATCTCTAAACACTAAAACAACTCCAAGTGTGAAGCCACAGCAGAACTAAGCAAGAAAGGAGCACTCCTGGAAGAACACAAGTGCCCTCAACCCTCTCCATCTTTTCTTTGGGAAAGAAAAGCTCCTCTTGGGGTTGGAGCCAGAGCTGGCAAAAGAAAACACTTTCTCATTTTCAGATGTGCACAATTGCAGTTAGATTGACTGTTAAACACACTTCAGCATAGCTGCCTCTGTTGGACAAGTGCACAGAACTCCTAATTAAGGGGTTTCATTTTTGCCACAAAAGGAGCTAGATTGTAATGGCATCTTTTGTCCCGTGCCTAATGAAGGGTGAGATATTGTTTAAATCATTAGGAGCAACGCTGGAAAAGAATGCAAGTAATTAGCATAGCTTGACACCCAGAGCAACACCAGTTGCTGCTGTTAGCATCTACAATGTGGGGATTGAAAATCACAAGAAAGAAAACGTTACTTCAAGAGGTTTTTCTTTTCTTTTTTTTTTCCAAGATACAATTAACCACTCGTTTTTGAACTTATCAAGTAGACCATTGGCTGCTGCAATGCTCATGCATTCAGATTTTGGGCAGCCAATCTAGCAAACCCCATGCATTTTAAAAACCAGCAGCAGCAATATACCAAGCAACGACGTGGTTTTTCAGGTGAGGATTTTCTGAGCCACTTGAACACTGAATTTGCCAAGAGCGTGTTAATTTACATTAGCTGTAAATATATATTTACATTATCTGTAAATTAACAAAGACAACCTGCAACTTGGTGGCTAAGATTTCCATCAGCAGCATTAGCAGTGACTCAAGAGTATCACCATGTATGAAATAGGAGACCTGGATGTGAAAATAGATCTGAAATTGTTGCCTCCCGATGTCCAAACACTGATGTGAACGTATATCATTCCTTTTTACCATCCCTTTAGTCCCCAAAATCTCATTTTTTGATATCAAAACCAGCGCAAATTTCTGAGGTGGAAGAGCCAATGAGGGAAGAGAGACATAGTTTTCAATTCTTAAGAACAGAGAATGGATGCTGGATTGGGATGAAAAACATCTAACCTACTGCTCCTGGGCTCAGAGCATAAACTTGTCATAACTGCTGGCACAACTGGCATCACTGATGCCATCACTGGCATGGGCAAAGTGAAATAGGCTGCCTCATGACAAAGGAGGTTGGAACAGGATTTCATGTAGGTCCACAGAACGTTAGGGGTTGGAAGGCACCTAGAAGATCATCTAGTCCAACCCCCCCATCTAGTCCAACCCCCCCATTAATGATTCTCTGATTATTTTTCAGTAATTTAAGTACAAAGAAAATCCATATATAAAAAAAACAAAGTATACAGATATTATAAACAATGATAGGAGTTGCCATTACAAGGAGTTATTTGACCCAGCCCTATGCTGACCATTAAATCAAGACTTTACTCTGTGGTGTCTGGCAGAAAATACTTGATTTGGCTTAACTGAGTTAGCTCAATTGTGTACCATCTAACATCAATGTTTACCTGGCTGAGACACTCGCTCAGAGTTTGCTTAGGCAAAGAAAAGACAGAAACTGCACAAAAATAACCCAAATTATTTTGTCTACCTGCAATACGAAGTCAAAGCTCTCAGGAGAAGTTACATGCCTTTTAAAGTCTTGTTTCAAGACGTGACACGCCTAAGTACACCAACGAGAAGAAATGTTTAATATTTACTGACGTCCTCAAAAATATACTTACCCAGTATTTAAATCTCAGGGCATTTCACATGCAGCAGTACATTCCTACTCATAAAATTGATCAGTAATACAACTGCTAAGTCATTGGTTGCTTACTAAATAGTAGCACCTGTTAAGGCTATAAACCCCTTGGGTTATTGAAAATTACTGTAAGTCCAGGAATTCTCTATTCACATTTATAGTCCATGCCCCGTTTTATCAATTAACCTACTAAAATAGCAAACTAGTTTAGGAAAAAAAAAAAAGAAAAAATAACTCCTTAGAAAAGACAAAATTAGAGAGAAAAGGAAGCTATGAGGTCCAAGTAGCATCTTTCATGATGTTAAAATCATCATAGAACATGATGTGCACACAAAACCCCCAAAGCAGTGCATGCAGGTTTCACCTGCACTCACAAAGTTATCCCAAACATCTGCAGCCACACTTTTTTATCTGAAGGTATTTAAGAAAACCCTTCTAGTTTTTAATCTTATTAATCCCATTTCTTTTTCCACCCCTGAAATTCTGAGTGAGAAGGGTGACAGGTAAGCTTTGCCCTCTGCACTTGTGCTTTCCTGCTTTGCAGTCCATCCACCCCCAGCCATGCACGGGCACACACAGACTGTGCCATTCCTGTCTCTGTGGGTGCAACAGCACCTAAATTGGCATGAAAAGAACATACCCTTGGGTGCATAGAAGGCCACTCACCATGACCTCACTGTTCAGCAGGAGTTCTGCCTCTGCCAGCAGCCTGGAGAGCCCCCAGAGCACCCTGCCACCTACCCCGTGCATGCTACGTGAAGCCAGGGTGCTGCCAGAGCCACCCAGCTACCTGCCAGGGGGTGTGCCAGGACCTCACCAAGCCATGGGGATGCCACAAGAAGCTGAGAAATGATTTTGTTTCCAGGACCACGCTGCCTGGTGAGCCCAGGTGAGAGCACAGGAGGACAGGAGCTGGCATTCAGTTTCCCTGGCTGGATGGGCAGCTGGCATCCCTGAGGCCAGCACAGATACACGCGTCACCTCTCAGCAACGCTGCAAAGGACTTTTGATAATGAGAGCCATCAGATAAAAAATCATCAGTAGCAGAGTGTAGGCAAAGAATGCCTGACATCTCAGTCAGTGCCTGTTCTGTGCAGTCAGTACCCTGTCAGCTACCATGAATAAAGCTGTAGGCAGCTAAGAAAATTCACCCAAACAGCAGTATATGCTGCATATCCCTTATGATAGCTGGAAAGAAATCCAAGTATTAACTGATTCAGATCTCCTTAAGCAAAATCTGACACCTTTTCGCCGCTAACGAGCAAATCCCCGTCTAGATCATCCCATTAGATGCTGCAACCTGCGCCCAAAGGAGGAATTTATCACTTTGCTCCACAACCGAGCGCCGCTGAAAGGATGGTAGCCAGCACTAACCTTGAGCTTGTCGTAACGCTCGCTTAAAGCTGCCACTTGATGGTCACGGTGCCTCCCGACCAGCTTACACAAGGCACAGATTAACTGGTCGTCGGTCACGCAGTACATGTTAACTTTCTCGTCCTCGTGCTCCAGGCACATTAATCCTCTGATGTGCGAGTCCGGGATGGGCTCGATGAGTCGGTGGCCGGTGAAGGGCTTCTTGTTGGGGTGAGTGGCTTTCAGGCACTCCTCGCAGTAGGACACCTCGCAGGTAACGCAGGTTTTCACCGCCTCCTGGGCAGGGTCCTGCTCGCAGAACTGGCACAGCACCTTCTCGCAGGACGACATGCCGTTGCCGTCGAACGCCCGCTCGCGGCGGGTCTCGCTGGGGGAGTTGGGCCCGCTGACCGAGGCTTTCTGGAAGCGGTCGATGATGTTCTGCAGGGTGACGTTGCGCTTGAGCCCGTCTAGACCCCGCTGGCTGAGGGTGATGACATAGCGGCAGGTGGGGCACTGGAAGGCGCCGATGGACTCCACCGGCTCGTTGGTGGCGCAGTGGGAGATCAGGATGCGGTGCGCGCAGTTGAAGCAGAGGCTGTGAGCGCAAGGCAGCAGCAGCGGGTCTTCAAACAGCTCCAGACAGATAGGGCAGGTCAGTTCCGACTCCAGTGTTTCCATCTTCAGGCGAAGCTTTCCTGTGGCGTCAGCGAAATCCAGGCAAGCTGATCAGCTATCTGGAAAACACACGGAGAATTCGATTAGGCGAGAGAGAAGGCGAGGGGGTCAGCCGTGGGGGGTTGTCAACTTTGGCCACTGCTCCCGGGGCGAGCCGGGCGGGAGGGCAGGCTCAAGTTTGCAACCTGCACAGGCACACATTGAGGTATTTAAAACTGGACTGCTTCGTTCCCCCCCCCCCATCTCTCGTTTCAGTTTAGAATGCAAAACAAAAGCTCCTTCTTCGTTTCTCCCTCTTTCCCTTTCTCTCTGTGCAGAAAACCAGCAGATGTTTCTGCATTGTAAAAAAAACCCCAAATTACGAGCATCAAACAGCTTATTACAGCAACATCAGATTTCTTCTGCAGATGCTGCTTTTGGCTTCACTCATCTAGTGGTAAAACTTCCCTGAAAACTTCATCTTTCCATAGCATTGTTCAAAGACCAGTCCAACTGACAACCTTATGGTCACTAGTACAATTAACAGGTATTTTATCAGAGTGAAATTCTCATGTGCTGTTAGAATCATAGCACAGCATTTAGAGTGCATGTCTGTATTATCCTAAATATAGATATTAATACATACAATGAATAATGTTTGTAGAAAAACATGATTTTACATATGAGTACCACGTACTAATATATGCATTTCAATAATATACGTATTGTATTTAACTTATTATTGTATTTAACATATGTAACTGTATTTATGTACCTGTATTGCTATGCATATGTACCAGAGCACATACCAAAAATATATTACATGCATATTTTTAGCAAGGTAAATACAGCTACAGGATGACACGGTGCTGTAATTGAAATGCCTGAAGGCAAGTGGGTGAAATAAATGATGAACAGTAGTTAACCTCAAATTTCTGATGCTGACCTCAGGCACAAGAAAAGCCTTTGGAATGCAAGACAGTAATTTGTAGGGAGATAGTGAAACGTGATTTGTCCAAGAGGAGTTTGTGGGGGGGTGTGTGCACCCACTTTTGCAGCGATACACCCTACTGCTAAAACTTACTGCTTGCTTTTAGTGGCTTTAGTAGTGCCCTGAAGGGGATTAGGAATCGATGACTTTTAAATGGAGGGCATTTTCTGGAGAACACAGCAGCACACCCCCTCCCCCACCCCCCCCCCAGAGCTGAACTGAAACTTCCTTTTGCTTCCTTTGGCGTTACAGAGAGTGCTTTTCAAAGAGCCGAGCCAGGCAGCTCTCCCTGCCCAAGCTCCCGTCAAGGGCCCGGGGCTGCAGCGAGCAGACGGCTCAGTGAAGCAGAAGCCAAAGCCCTGCTTCACACTCGCAGAGCTGCTCCTCTTCACAGCACAACCCATTTCAGCTTTGCTGCTCATCACCGGCGACGGCTTCAGATGGCACAGCTGCGTCGTCCCCACACTGTAAAGTCATTGTGTGCTTGTGTGAACACCGGCTGACCAGGGACAAGGAGGGCCGGGCAAGAATCACCCACAAACAAACCTCGGTTCATTAAGGGTGAGGAGCACTCGGGGCTCATTAGCAGCCTTGGGAACCAAGCGTGCTTGAACATTCTGGACTTGACGACAATTAGCGTGGGGAGCAGGGTGGCAGTGACAGGAATGCTACCTATAACCCCAATCTGAACAGCAAAAAAGGAAAGTTCAGTGAACAGAGGCAAGGTTCAGGCTGCCCGTGGGTATTTAGTCCTCTTGGCTCTGTGGGAAGATGGGCAAGGCGGCTGAGAAATGAGGATAGTCTGTCTCTTGGCACTAGTGAGGCCTTTTATTCTGCCAAGAAATCCAAGCATTTAAAAAATGCACTGACCCCGTCGCCAAACCCGGTCTCCTGCATCTTCCGTGATGCTGATCTTCCTTGAAATTAAATTCAGTTTGCCAAAGAGTAATTAATTTATAACTGCCCGCCAGTCGCCGTCATTGCAGGGTGCATCTGGACAAAATTAAATGTCTAGCAAGGATATAAACAGCAAAGCAACTCCTCTCCCCTCAGCCACACAGCACGGAAGAGATGGAAGCCTTTTCTGCAAATGAAAACCCATTTTTCATCCCTCCTCTTCTCTCTTTGTATCACACAAGTCCCAGACAATGAAAATTTCATTGGGATTGTTGGAATCTCTTGCACACAACTGTGTGCCTCATCATCCCCGCAGGCTGAATGCTGTGCTGGGAAGGGGAGAAGGGGATTTAGGGTTGGCAGGAGCCAATGTTTTCAAAAGGCAAACTGATCGTTGCTCATCTGTTGGCAGCCCAGTGAAAACTCGACAGCATTTCAGGTTTCCTAGGACCACGTTTGGAATAGGAGGCTTTATTCCATCATATTTCTCCTGCACATAATCCCTCCTGCTCCTTCCTGTCTAGTTTCATTCATTCTGTTTTCTTCTTAAACCACATTTTTCTGGTTTTTTTATGGTACTCGTATAAAAGAGAGGTACAGGCAAAGAGCTAAAAGCAACAGAAAACCATTTACATCTTTCCACTGCCTCATGGAAAGGTGTCAGAATGACAATCATGGCTTTACATTAACACCACCATCTCAACATGACTAATTGTGATCCATCTCACCTGAACGAGCAGCAGCTCAGCCCTGACTAACTCTATTTGGTATAAGCAAGGCTGCCAAAATCTGATTTTAGGCTTAAGCATCTTGGAATAAAATCCTATCTTCCAAGGTAATCAAAGCTGAGCACCAAATTATGACATCTCCCTGTTTTCTTTTGAAGAAGAAAGAAGTCAAAATACACTGCATCTGGGACTGAAGAATGGATTCTTTTAAGAGGCACTGAAGAGGGGCTGCATTTTCTGAGCAATCCACTCTTCCACCAACAGCAATTCTACTTTCTCTTCTAAAATGGTGCCTGAAGTTCAGCGAGTGCTGCTGATCCACAGAGAGGGGAGAAGTAGAGAAAATTGGGAGTGAAGTTGAGCCCACTAAGAAGGAAAGGTGTGGGGAAGATGTTTTAAGAATTCATTTTTATTTCTCATTATCCTACTCCGATTTGATTGGCAATAAACTAATTTTCCCAAGTCAAATCTGTTTTGCTCATGACAGTAATTGCTGAGTGATTGCTCTCTGTCATTATCTTGACCCATTAGCCTCTTGTGATATTTTCTCTCCCACCTCTAGCTAAGGGATAGAGCAGCTTTGGTGGGCACCTGGCATCCAGACAGGCTCAAGCCACTACAAGTATAAAACAACACTTGAAAATTAATGTGTCAAAAAATACAGTATACTGAGGTCACTAGAAAACTCAACAGTATTCTCCCCATGCAGAATAACCCCCTGGTTAAGGAATAAATTCAGCAGGCAATGTTTTCAGCTTGCCACGTGTTGCCTCCAGCTCCTTCTCTATTCCTTTTCCTCCTACAACTTTCAGAGGAGGTGGGTGAGGGTCAACCAGGAGTGAAAAAGCAGTGGAAGAGAGCATCCTAGGAACCTCTAGTAAAGGTAGAGCTCATCACATGAATTAAAGATGTTCCAGTGAACTTTTACATTGCAGTGAACCCACTGAAGGAAACAGCTGTGGGTCACCCTGGAAATGTTAAGCATCTTGCTAAGATTCTGGGCAAGAAGAGCTGGACTTGTGCCATGTTCCAAAATTCCTTGGTATGTTATCTCTCTAGAAAAATCACAGTTTGTCCTGTTGAGGTTATTTGGGGCTAAAATACACCCAAGCAGGTCCAAACAACTTTTTTCCTAACAGTGTTTTCTAGCAATTTTGTGTTAAGGCTACTACAGAATATCTGCTGCAGCAAGGCTCTGGTCCTCCTAACGAGGCATGTGAGAATATTCATTAATGGACACAAGATAAATTAAAGATCAAACACTTCAGGATCAAGTATTGTTGTGGAAAACACTTGCCAACTTTTTCAGTTAGAAACCCAAATGTATTAAATGGTCATTCTATTAATATGAAATGAAACTATGTGAAATATGAACACGCCAGGGAGATATTTAAGTAGTGTAAAATAATAATCAAAGCTATTTTTTTCCTTTAGAAATGTTTAATTAAAACATCTATAACACTAAAGCCAGCAAGCTGCACACACCCTGAAGCATTCAAACCCTTGTTTCCCCACTGTTTGTCATCAAAGAGGTGCAAAATGAAGAAATAAGCCATGTATAGTGCCTAGTGTGGCAGTTCATATGCAAAACCAAATACTCAGAATAAAAGACAATAACTGGTTCATCCTGTTCCCACATTTGCATTGACAGAATGATTAGCTGCCTTGTCTAGAAAGAAGTTATGTGCAGTGCTTCCACGAGGTTGAGATAGCTGTTTGCAGCATTTAAAGGACATTAATACAGCAAAAGCACATCTGCTATGCTGTCTGTAGGGATGTAAAACTTAAGACAACATCCCTCTCTGTTTGAAATGTATGCTAATGGCAGAATTTCTTTTCCAAAAGCTGAATCTATGTTATTCAGTGAGACAAGAACATCTCACACAATTAAGGTCTTTGGCACAACATCACATATTCCTTCTCTTGGGAGCTAAAACAAGAACTGAGCCTAAAGAGCTAACGAGCAAGAAACAAAAAGCCATGTCCTGTAAATCCCAAAGCAATCAATAAATAGCTGATTTAATCTTATTTATGGCACTACATGGGATACGTTATTACACACGTGTGAATAAACCTGTGTTAATATACATTTGGAATGCTTTTTGACCTTTATTTTTTTATATTCTTGCAGCTCTTAGAGCTTTCAATTCTTTAGCTACAGGATTTAATATTTTCTGATAATGCTTCAGGGGAAGGAAAGCAAAAGATCATTTAATCTTGAGCACATGTGAATCAGCATCCTTCTACAGGCATCAGCAGTGAACTCCCAACACATTTGTGGCTGAAGCTCTGTTTCAAAAACCTCCTCAGCTAAATTCACACTCTTCAGTTGAGAAACTGTTCTTTCTGGTGGGGTATATCATAACTTTACAATAACAGATAGTGAGGAATCAGGGTCACAGCTTGGGCTGGATGTTGGCAGCATGAGAAACAACGACTGGAGCGACCCCGAAAACTTGCCAAAGGGGACAAATTGCTATAAACCACATTTTTTCCCCCCTCTCTCATTTCAAGATAAGAGCTTTCTGGATGATGGATGCTACTCTGGCTTTTGGTATTTACTATTTGGCTAAATTAACTTCACCTTCCTTTTGTTGCACAGGGATTTGTTTGCACAGTGGAGCTGGAAATCTCTCACACTTTCCCCAGCTGGGAATTCCACTTGTGTAATGCCTTAGGCAACATGGCACTGCTCCCTGCTCCTTAGCATAGGTGAAACAGCAACAGAAATAGCCAGAAATAGTTCAGCACATTGCTCCTAGTCATATGTGTTAACACACACACAGATACATCATTTAGCACAGGCTGCAAACACTGGGAGCCTTAAATGCTGCAAAAAAAAAAAAAACCCCACTGAGCTGCTCCTTTTAATTTCTGCTGGCTGCACTCTCACACTGTACACTGAACTCCTTCAGAGAAGTGGTGGATTGCAAAATCAAGATTGTAATCAGGTAATTAGAAGGGGAAATTGGCTGTGAACCGTGGGAGGGTGCAGGATAAGGAACAAATTCTATCTGTGCTCTGAAGGGAATCTGTTTTAGACCCCCTGACAGAAACCTCTGCCACTGCTCCAGCAACACCCAGCACCCACACAAGACCTCCTCCAAGAAGACTGGTCTCTCAACTGGTCCCTTGGCAATCAACTGAATGAAACTAACTTCTCTTAAAGCCATTTTATTGGAACTGTCCTGGATTATATTTAGGTTTAAGTGATCTGTGCTTTCTAGATGAGCTTATTTCATTCCAGGGATGAATGGAACTTAAATTCTTAAAAATTCTTAAAAATTAAATTCTTAAAAATTAAGACTATACCAACAGGTAACTATTCCCAGTGTTGCTGAGCTTCAAGAAATTGGAGAATCTAGATCTATTTTCTGTTATCAACTCAACAATCACTTGTTTAATCCAATTTGCTTCCCCTAATTATCTTCCAACACGCCTCATTTCTATCATTTCCTGCATTTAAAGGTCCAGGAGGGTTACAGAAAACTGAAGCAAAGCACCACTGATACCACAGACTGGGGATTTGGTTCTTGTCTGTGCTGCACATGAAGGGTGCACAGACAGCTCCTGAGAACCAGTTTCAATGCATTCTGCACCATTTCACCTCAGCCTACTTGGCTTCACCAACCTAATTTCAACTTTTTATTTGATTAATAGATTTTTGACCAAAACAGGAGCAGCTGCAACAACTGTTCATTCCTACCCTGCCTGCAATTCCACTCCAACAACCTTCAAAGGGTTTTCTCCCACTCACAATACCAAGAACTCCTTGACTAGGTTTCTTGGCATCACCAAATGGCAGCATTCACCCAAAGAACCCCAACCAGTTACTGGGTGAGGAAAAGAGCTCAGGAGTGACCCAAACACAACAGGACATGGAATTAAACTAGCAGAAGAGAAAGAAGTGCAGAGTGGTGTGTAGTGGGTAACAAGAGCTGCTTGTTCTGCCCGAGTCACTCCAGATTTTGGCACCACAGCCCAGGCTGCTCAGCAAGGGGTGGCAACCCCTCCCTCACAACGAGATGCCAAGTCTTGCTCTTTATTCCTGCCTAATAAAGCTAAATCCTAAGGAGGTGGCAAGTTTCCACTTAACCTCTCTTGAGGACTTTCTAAGTCCTGTCAGCTGGTGCTTTTTGCCATGAGCCAGCAGTGCTTTATTGCTGAGCAGAGGCACACCCACGCGTGGTTTATTTCCATTCCTTAACAGAAACATACCACAATAAACCCTGGTGATCTCAAATATTTTCTTCTGTGCATTTACATCCTCTAAGAATGTTATCCTTTAAAGACTTGGGCTTTTAAAGAGCTGAAACAAAAGCACTCCTTAACCACATCATCTGGCCTCATAGGTTTTTAGGAGGCACACAGTGGCAAAACTGCATTGCTTCAGGCGAAGGAATTAAGAGCACCAGAGGGCTGCACTGCTTCAGCCATGCAATTTGCATCTTAGAAACCGAAGGGGCAAATAAGACTAGTCTTTTTTAACCCTGCTGATGACCAGAGAGGTGCTCTGGGAGCTGGAGTAAATCAGGAAACCAGGTAACATCAGTTTCTAGTGACCTTATAAAACAAAAAAATCCAATTTATTCAAGTGTTTCACTCGACATCAACCAGAAAACAGAATATCCAGCATAAAATTTCAGCTCACCCTGTCAAGTGTCTTTCTGAGCTGTCACTCCAGTCTCTTCATTACTTACTCGTTGTCTTAGGGGCTTTGACTACTTAATAGTTTACTGGACATTTTCAAATTAACTGCCTTGCAGATAGTCTTTGGAACAGCCCAAAAGGGAGTAAAAAACAAGCTAAAACAAGCCATTTCTTCTGAATAATGATATCAACACCCAAGATAGACCTCTCAAGTAAAAGGTTCTCAACGTCACTCACAAAATGGCTTGGTAGTTTTAAGATAGCATAAAAAGAGAAAAAAATAGCTTAATTACATCCCTTTGAGATGTTCCTCATCAACACCATATAGTCACACAAGTTTATCTCATAAAACTGCAATAAATTGTACATTTCCTGTCAGCTAGCAACCAGTTCTCTGTTACTATCATAAAGAGAGCAGTGCTCATGAAATAATTCCTTCAAAGCATCTGCAAAACCTCCAGCATCCAAATTTGGGTTTGTTTTTTTTTTTCCAGGAGCTTGTTAAATATCTACTTTAAAACTTGAGTGAATGTCAACTTACCCAGTTTGACTTGAAATATTATACTGGGAAAATCTCATTAGAAATTCTCAACCTGTGGACTACACATGCTGCTGATCCTTCTCAATGTATGGCATGTTTGTGAGATTTTGTGAGTGCAGAACTTGCATCTAAAAGGCCTGCAGTGACCAGACCATCACTCTGAGTGTACTGGTGCCAAAAAGTACATCATTTGAAAAGACAGGATCTCTCAGCCACCAGAATTAAATACATCACTGCTTTGGGTTATGTAATTTCAGCACTCACAAATAAATAAATGGGATTTGAAAGACTTTGGCCGAAACGTGGAGCAGTCTTTAGGGAATTGGCACATTGTTTGCATTCTTCTCATGCAAATGCATCTTAGCCTTCATCTCTTACTTTAAAAACAGAATAATGTTCCAGATGTTGCCAACAGTACAAAGATCCTAATTCTAATTATTATTAATTCTAATTATTGATATTCTAATTATAAGATCTAATTCTAACCCTGTGTAATTCCCCCTTGATTTCTCTTACTAGGTTTAGGACTAAAAAGACAACAACAAGCCCTTGTTTGAAAACACAAGGTGAAAAAACCGCTAAAATACATTTTTTTTCCCCAAGCTTTTGGTACTAAAAATGTAACTCATCACAGCAACAGAGAAAACTCTCAAATTCCTTCTTTACAACTGGCAAATGCATTTTAAAATACTTCCTAACCTCCTTGCACTGCCAAGCCTCCACACACACACACTGGCTCCAGCTCCCAAGGAGTCACCCGGCTGCATACCCACCTCTGGATCCCACCCTACATCTTCTGGCTGAGACATCTCTGCAGAGGCAGGGACCACGCTGACCCCCTCAGAAGGCACTGGAGCCTAGATGGGACAGGCAGGAGCAGCCACCATCACCTCAGGAATGCCCTGGCAGCACTGACTGTGGCTGCAACTGCAAGACAAGCTGTGGCTGAAACACAACAGGAAAGTCTCCCCTACAATTGCAGGAAAAGCTGCTCCACCTAATCGCCTCCAGCAGCATTCGTGCTCCCAAAGCCAGCCCTCTGCACTACACCCACTGCACAATGCCTCCCTCTCCAACCAGGGGCCAGCCCTGCTGGGGGGAGGAGGCAGGAGGAATGGATTCTCTCACACGGTGTCCCCCAGGCACTGCCTGGAAGAGCAGGGGAGGGTAAAGTCAACCCTGGGGATGAGCATCCCAGAGGCAAGTGAGGGCTGGCAGTGCCTCCTAACAGGAGACTGACCCAGGCTGGCTGAGCTTGGCATGAAAAAAAAAAAAAAACATTTCCAAAATTGCTGTTCTTCAGAATCTTGCACGGCCATGAAGACATCCTGTGGTTCTGAAGACACTGGTTTTCCATGGCCTGAGAAAATCACAGAGTGTGAGGGGTTGGGAGGGAGCTAGAAGATCATCTAGTGCAACCCCCCTGCCAGAGCAGAGGCACCTAGACCAAGTCACCCAGGAACAGATCCAGGGGGGGCTGGAATGTCTCCAGAGCAGGAGACTCCACAACCTCCCTGGGCAGCCCCTGCCAGGCTCTGCCACCCTCACTGGCAACAAGTTTGTCCTTGTGTTTCCCCTCAACCTCTTGTGCTCCAACTGACTCCCATTGCCTCTTGTCCTGTCACTGGATGGCACTGAGCAGAGTCTGGCTCCATCCTCCCTACACTGCCCTGAACATCTTGACAGACACTGCTGAGCTCCCCCCTCAGCCTCCTCTTCTCCAGGCCAAAGAGTCCCAGCTCTCTCAGCCTCTCCTCAGCAGGGAGATCTCCACTCCCTTCAGCAGCTTGGTGCCCTGCACTGGACTCTCTCCAGTAAATCTCTGTCTTTTCTGAACTGGGGTGCCCAGAACTAGACACAGTATTCCAGCTGGAGTCTCAAAGCTGTGAGTCTTGAAGTAAATAACCAGTTCACTTGGCTTTTAATACTTTCTCCAAATACTCAACAACTTAACAGCACATCCAACAGGATGAGCCAAACACTGTTGACTTGGTCTAGGTGCCCCTGCTCTGGCAGGGGGGTTGGACTGGATGATCTTCTAGCTCCCTTCCAACCCCTCACACTCTGTGATACTGTGAACACCCGAGGAACTCTTCTTCCTCCCAACACCACAGTGTCTCTACTTACTGAAACTGAGCAGATGAAACACAAGGTGGGATCAGGTGCTTAATTATTTCTGGTTTTTAGCTAAACTTCCATGAACTGCAACAGAGAATAGAAATGTTTCAACAAAAAAGTGCCAGGAGTAATGCTAACTGAAGTCACACCAGACTTTTGGTCTCCAGCAAAGGTGTTAAAAATGCATGCAAAGTGGAAGCAGCAGGAAAGAATTGCTTCCTTGTGTTCTCTGCTTTCCACAGTGCAGTGCCCTCTTTCATACAGTGGTAACACAACAAAGTGAAACAAACCATGCCCAAGATATTTGAGCAGAAGGTGGCAAACCCACACTGCCTTTGGTCTTTCTTCCACGAACAGGCCTGCATTTTGTTCTCATTGAAACAATAAACAACTCGGGATTATTTCATTTCCTACTCATTTGCTTTCCTTGGAACAATAGACTGGAGCCCTCACAAATGCACACCCTTCCTAAGGTTTTTGAGGGTTTCTGCTGGTGATGCCTGTCAGGCTGTGTGTGCAATGACAGCTTGTAAGGGGCAGAATGAGAGGGCAGAAAGCAAGATGAATGTGTGGCAGGATTATTGGAACTCTTTTCCACCATCTTAAAAATCCATGGATAATCTAGAGTCAAGTTATAGGCAGCCCAGCAGACTGCACAAGATGGAAGGATTTTGGATTCCTCAGCTCATATTCTGTGCTTGATCTTTCATTAAAGAGCATCACAAGGTTGCTCTGGACTGTCCCTCCAGCCATGCTGGCTCCCACTCACACAGATGCACTTGGGATCAGGCAGTCCAAAGAACAGTGTTAGTAGCAGGTGCTGCCCTGCTGCTCTGTTTCCATCATATTAACTGAGTTTTCCATGCCCTTTGCTTGCAGACAACCAGCCACTGTCTGAAACAAAAGTGCCAAGAAATAAATATGTTGTATTTTTCTCCCTAATCAATCATGAAAGTGATGCAAGGCAAAATAATCTGAATTCTACAGCTACTACTTTTCACTGCATGCACATGTGTGCAATAATGATGGCTCAATCCATAACCTCAAAAACTTCTTGTGACACTGGAGATAAAATTATTATGTGTTCTATATTATTATATTCTATAGAAGATTTCTATTTGCTCTGCAGCCTCCTTTTTCTGCAGAAGTCAGTGTTTTGTAAGAAAGCTAGAAAGTAATATTTTTCACGTTGGTTTGGAAATCCCAATATGCTGTTTCTAAAACCTCATCAACAAAACCATCTGAAACTTTACTAAACATGAAGACTGAAGTTTTGAAAGACATCTTCTGAAGTCAAAAGTCTCTGATACCGTATTTGGACAAGCAATTAATCCTGAATTAATTGAAAAGAGACAATACCAAATCTAGGAAGTCTAAAAATTTAGCAGGCTTGAAGATCAGTCTGGATTTTGAGGTTGCCAGCTATATCTATATCTAGATATCTAAAAGACAGCCATGGGTCTTATATTTATTTTTTAAAGAGATATCTAATGCAGAAACCAATAAGATTTGCAAAAACCTTTCTTACAAGGTTCAAGTTTTAATTAATAAGAGCATTATAGCTGGGAGCACTTGTAAACATACAGCTCTAATTAACCCCATCAATCACTCTTCCTCTTTAAATACTTGTGATTTGCAAGAAAATAAACGAGCACCAGTTTTGGGTAACAGACCAACCTGGAGGGTTTTTACTGATTATTATTAAACCTGTAATTACCTAGCAACTTTCCTCTTGTGTCTTACTCTTTATTCTTTATTCTCTTGTCAGTGTGTTCATCAGGGTGATGCACCTGCATTCAGACAGAAAAAAATCACAGCTCCTTGCCAAGCTGCAGGTGAAGGACTCCTGCAAGAGTTCTCTCTCATCAACCTGAAATAAAATCCTTTCACTGAAGCTGCAGGATCTCCAGAGCTCCTGCACTTCTCAGTAGCACTATCACTAATCTGCCTCAAGAGGTTTTCCCCCAAAAGTTTCTGATCAAGAGACAAGAAATACAATACAGATTTTTGCTTTTCTTTAAAAAAATCTCCTGCTACTGTAACCTATCATTAATTGCTATATAAATCTAAAATATATAATAGATATA
>VYZU01052206.1:30770-47229 GCA_013401355.1 Ceyx cyanopectus
TATTATATTTAACTGGTCTATCATGTATATTACAACTTCAAAAGTGGTCATATAAAAACAGATGATGGATGATGATTATTCAGTATGTTCTTCACCTAGCATCATTCCTGTCTTGTCACCCAACAATATATCACCTGTCCAGGTTCTGCTCCACTGATCCCTTTAATAAACCAGTGCAAATCATTTCCACCTTAATGCAGTCCCTCCTGCTGAAAACTTCTTTTTCAGCACCACCAAAGCTCTGTCATGTATAATACAGAATATTCTATCATCTGTGAGAATAAAGATATCTCATCTAGAGGGATGAGATACCCCCAGACTTCAACTTCACTAAATTCCTGTAAACATTCCACTTCTGTAAGTCAACAATGGAAATGAAGTTACTCAGATTTTATATCCAAGTAACAGGGAAAGGCATCTGACAATATTATGAACAGAATTATTCATGACCACTAATGGATTCAACAGTGAAAAATCAGACATATGAAATCTGAGCCCTCATTCAGTGAGAATTTTTCAGCAGCATTTGTCTAACACCCAAAACAATCAAATAAAAAAAAACCCTCTACATCATACACCTTGCATGGAGAACATGGATATCTTATCCTCATATTTCAGATGCAAAACAAGAGTTTAAAATAATATTTAGGAGTTTGAGGAGGATATAAACCATTCAAAGCATAAGGCTTCACCATCCACTTGAGATTCTCTGATAAATATCTTCTTCACTTTGAGTCACACCAGCACTCAAAGGGCCAGAAGGGCTTAAAAAGAAGATTTATTCTGTCTAGTCCAGAGATAAATATCCCTCTGTTGTACCAGGTGAAGCAAACCAGTTCCCACGATGGATTGCCTCTTTGGAAAAGATCTCTAGTACACTGAGTAGTGATTATTGTTAGGACTAAACACCTGAAAGAGAAAATCTTTTAAAGCATTATCATGTACACATGTTTATTAAAGAATCAGGGCCACGGTCTTGCTTTCTACTTCAGAAGTAGATATTTGATTATATTGGAAAACTACATCTTAAAAACATATAAATATAGGGGGAAGGAGTGTTTGTGCAACAGATTCCATATTTTCCTGCAGCATAATTATGTTTAAATAATAAAATAACAAAACCTTAATGGAACATAAAATGACTGTCACTATGTCACCTTCTCTACCAGCCATTCCTTACACCCTTTGCCACACATGGCTCCTTACAGAGGAAATAATTCCATTTTTCTTGTGCCTTACCCCCAGTTTGTACATGTTACTCCCTCATCAGCCTTTTTATTCTCAGCTTTTAAAACACCAAAGTGATGAAAGCATTTTGGTACTGGAGTTATTGATATTGAATCCCTACATTCAAAGAGCCAAACAAACTAGATGATATATGTTGGTTGTCTGAACAGAAAACATATCTCTGGTGGGGTTTTTTTTTTAATCTTTTTTTTTTTCCTCAGCATTCTGAATGCAGGCAAAGCACGAGGTGTCATTTTGGAGGCTCTAAAAAGAACACAGCATCCAAGCATAACTTCAGAAAGAGTTTTCAGCCATTGAAAGGCAACAGCCAAGGGCAACAAAAAATTTCCCATGGATTTCAAATTCATAGAACTGGCAGAGCTTTTGTAGAGGCCAGGGGTAAAGTTCAGGCATTTCATAGCTTCAATAACTCCAAGAAACAACAGTGCCTTTATGTTCTCCTGAGGTTTTCTATAGAGGAGATCCCTCCATGGTTAGCAGAGATAAGAAATAATGCACCACAGATACAATGCTCCCATACTTAGGAGCAGTGCAGCTTCCTAAACACATTGCTATGCCTGGGCAGTAGAAAATTCTGTACCTTTGGTTGAATTACAAGGTTTTCACAGCAAAGAGCTGCCTGCCACCTTGAAGAAACAGTAGCTGCCTTTTGCAGTTCAGCTCCCTGTGAAGTGTGGGAAGAGGCAGCTCTGCTCCAAAGGGATGCCTGGGAAGACAGGGTGAAGGCTGAATAATTAGGTCCCAACAGGGGTCTGTCAACAAAGCCCTGAGAGAAAGTTAAAAGGATTAGCACTGTAAGACTCTTTAGCATCAGGCCTTTTCTCTCTCAGCCCGACCCAAAACTTCTCTTCCTCCTCCTGTCTGCCCTTCATCATTTTCAGTGTGCTCAGAATACCCAGGTTCACTCATGAACACAGGCACTGAGTCTGTCAAGAGCTCAGCACCTTCAGGAAAACACGACTGAGGATGCAGGGATAGGCAAGTTTGGGAAGCAAAACTTTTGGGACAATATGGGAAAAGATGAAGTTATGGGAATGGAAATGGATGGGAGTGGAGGAGACTGAAAAAAACCTCTATAAATGTTGAAATTCATCTCATATGAGGCCAGAAACAACATAAAGCAAGATTTTTCTGCATGTTTTGAACAGCCATCTTAGAATGGGATGTAAGAGATGGCAGGGAAAAGAAAGCTCACTCTGTAACTAACTTCCAGTAAATCTGCAGCAGTGGACCCATCCATAATATGCTTACAGAATTTTAGATCCCACTAATCCTGAGATCCTTTTACACTCAACAGGCATTTCAAGGAAGGAATTTATCTGAGCTGGTTTAGGTTACTTTGTGCAAAAAAAAAACCCCTCCTGTTGTGGCAGTACCTACATCCCAGGGCTATAAAGGAGCCTGCAGCAAGTGGGCAAAGACATAGATGTCCCAGTGTCAGTAACTACATCTTCAGATGATTCCCATCACAAGAGTTCAGTATAACCAGAATATCTCTGAGAATGCAGTCATTGATTAATTAAGATTTGAATGGCTTATTAAAAGAGGATCTGTTCCTGGGTGACTTGGTCTAGGTGCCCCTGCTCTGGCAGGGGGGTTGGACTAGATGATTTTCTAGCTCCCTCCCAACCCCTCACATTCTGTGATGCTAAACCTACTGGAAATGCCTTTCCCCCACACTATAATAGACTTTACACACTAAGAAGGCTCCTTCACTAAACTGAATTCTCAGCCAGCAGCAATGGTTAATATTTGGTTTCATTATTTAGCATTGTTCTGCCTAGATCAAAGCTGTGTTTAAAAAGATATATATATTTTTCACCACAATCCAAAAAAAAAAAAAAAAAGGCTTCAGTTTAAGTGTCTTTAAGCTTCCTTAAAGCTTTCCCACCACTTCTTTGCCTTAAGTGAACATTCCACATAACACCAGGAGGCTTCAGCTCTGTATGTCACTCCATACTTAGTCTGAAGAGAAATTGCCCAGATGATAAAGATTAGCTATGCAGGGTTTTGGTGGGAAAAGCCTGATTCTGCACATCCTCTTCTATAAAAGTCCTCCTTTCACTGCTATAATAAGCCACAGATCTATTCCCAGACACCTAAAATCCAGCTAATAAGGTACATAAACCTGTCCTTAGTCTGGTATTTGCAATTTTTATTCTATTGGTTGCTTTTTTTTCACACCAGTTTTCAGCCTGAAGTTCCTGTGGTTGTTACTGGGATTTGTTGGGGCAATTCCTGGGGCTCCTCCAGCTGCAGATGAATTATTCCATGGTGCTTTCCAGTCAGCTTTAGGAAGGCTTCCCTAAACTTGGGCACATTTGAAGTATAGAGAGATACTAGGGAATTTTGCATTTCAAAGATAAAGAGAAACCTGCAAGATATTAAAAGTACAACCGTGTACCAAAACTTTAACAGGATGCTTTAAACCACAGCCAAACATTAGCATAGTGCAACATCTGTGAATTATTTCATCCACTGAAATGAAATCCTCTGAGTATTTGCAAAATGTGGTCAACACCTCTTACACGCTCAAAGTCAAACCAATAATGAATCCAGAGTCTGTACAGAAAGTCTCCAGGTCAGATTTGGGGATTCAAGAGTATTTTGTGAAGCAGCCCTTCTTAGTGTCATTAGTGTCCACTTCTTAGAATCATTTGCTTTTTTTCCCCCTCAAAGAATTTCCTGATAGTTTGAGGACACTAACAATTTATCTCCCTCATTCTGCCTTATAAAGTTATTTTTTCACCTCTTCTTTCAACAGATACTTTAATTCCAACGAGTATTTTACTCTCATCCACAGATCACGAGAATAGGAAAAAAATCCCAGTTTGTTTCAAGTGCTTGGTGTGGAGTCATCAAAAAAGGATTTGCTATTCTTGCAGCTCTTAGAAAGCCATAGCTGCCCTGGACCACACACTGGCTGACACTCTATGACAAAAAAACCATCCTCTCCTTCAACTCTCTATGGAATCAAACCTATCTGACAGTACCTACAATCAACAACCACCAAAGGTATGAAATCAGCTCATTTTTTTATCCATATAC
Source organism: Ceyx cyanopectus (assembly GCA_013401355.1). Lineage (NCBI taxonomy): Eukaryota > Metazoa > Chordata > Aves > Coraciiformes > Alcedinidae > Ceyx > Ceyx cyanopectus. The sequence goes on from VYZU01052206.1 coordinate 35,067, forward strand.
CAGCTTTAATATCATTACAACCTCTTCATATATCACCTAGTCAGTCAAGGGCACGAGGGGCAACACCTATGGGAATTTGTTCCATTATTATTATATTTTTTATTCTCTTTCAAACTTCTGCCTGCAAAAGGAAGCTTGGTGGCATGCAAAAAAGCCTTCTTATATATAAATTAAAAAAAAAAATCAGAGTCTTTCAACAACAACAAAACAGAAACAAAACCACCCCGATGCTCCAGTTGACCCACGGGCCATTTTGCATCCTGTTGCTGAAACCAGAGCTGCCAGAGCAACCATGTGTGACCAATAACTGCTGCCCAGACTCAAGCTCCACAAATGGGGATGGACATGGAGCTGAGCTTGCCATGAGCCAAGGGAGTTAGCAACTCCAGGCAGTCCAAATAAACTCCCAAGGATCTCCCTCTGGGCGTTGATCACTCCTGAGCATCGCTCTTTCCCACACGCTGGGTGGAAATTCTTCACCTTCTGCTTTGGAGCACAAGTTGCCCTGTTAATGAATTAATTTGCCCATTATCACCTGAAGACATACATAACCTTTGCACCCCACACAAGAGAACAGATTCTGCTAACAAACATCTCTTGTAAACAAGACCAAATTCCCAAGCTTGCTTCGTTTGCTCCAGTACTAATACTTCAGACTTGGTGTATACCCACATGGGAAAGCACATTCATATTTGGGTTTTAATCTTTAATTTTAAAGTCTTTTCAAAGCACTTTTAGATGAAACAATCCAAAGGTGGGAGAGTTCAGTCAGTCAGCTTTCAACTCTAATTGCTGGAGTACAGCACAGGGCAATATCTGTCTGTATAAACTTCCAGCTGGTCTCACATCTTTCATATTATTCATCACAACATCAGATGTCTTCATCAGAAAAACTAGTTTTACCCATTTAACTGCAGTCAACCCCCTCTGCATTCTTTCAGTGGTCTTTATCCTCCTTGCCTTTTTGTCTACTGTCTTCCTTCTTGTTGCCTCCAAGCTCCTGAAGTTTGGAGGCTCACCAATGCACATTCTGAATCTGCAGCAATGAGAAGTCTTCTTTTCATCCTCAAGGCTTTCCAACAAGCATAATTCCCATTTTCTGGATCAAAACAGCTTCTTCCTAATGCAATTTCAAGAAGAGACTGGTAATCTTCTCCTTCTCTGTAGGCTCCTCTTGGTCTCCTCTCCCACATAGTTGTTTTCCCTCTGGGCCTCTCTCTGTCCCTCTCTTTTGTACTTGATTTTCTGAGCAACCCAGTCTAGTCTCAGGAATGCACCCTGGCATTTTGAAATGTGCTGCTGTCAAGAAAAACAGAGAGCTGCTTCCCTCTTGTTATGTAGGAACAGCACACAAATAACCAGAGCTGCCTTTTGCTTACTCTCTCTTCCCCTTCCTTGACCTCTCCGAGTACCTCCAGAAGGCAAACTTTAGACACCCCCTGGCACATCACCAAGCAGTGGCACAAACGTTGGCCAAAAGATGTTTAGAAAGGCTAAAAATGATTTTCAAGCTTAGGACTGTGAAGGAAAAATCCCAATTTCAGTTTGATGATAAAAGGAAGAGGGCAGAAAGGACCACAAGTTTTCTTTTTTCTCCTGCTCAAACTTCCAGCTGACAGAGACTATAGGTTGGCAAAGTCCAGCTCCCTGATGAGGTAAAAAACACACATGAAAACCAGAGGGTTTGAGAAGCTTTTCCCCTCTTTCTTCAAGACCCTTCTCTTCCCTCAGGGCTTACCCTACAGTTCTGGGATCTCTAGTGTTGTTCAAGTGCCTAGAGAAGGAGTAGGAAGATAAACAGAGGTAAAAATGATGGGAGCAGGAAAGTGAGGAGACTGATACAAACCCTAAAGCAGCTCAAGGTTGGGAACAGCAAGGCTTGATCCAAGGAGGTAAAAAAAAACCCCAATGGACTAGGAGAATGTACTGGAATTTGTCTGAAAAAGAAATGAGATTCTTGAAGGAGAGTTATATTGGGGGGAGGATTTTTGAGCCTTCAGTAACAAGGCTTAATGAGGGATCAAGAGAAAATGTTGGAGCACAGGAGAGGCAGCTCTGAATGCTCATTCTTGGGGGCCTTTTGTTCCAATTAAGCTGGTTAACAAGTGGTGCAAGAGCATTTGGATCTCAAGTGTACTCCAAGACTTCAGATAGCTAGTATCATTTTAAATTCTACTTGAGCTGGAAAACCTGAGTAAGCAGGACCTTGTGAAGATCAGATGCTCTGAAGAAATGATGAGGAACCTGCACAGCTCTTGCCTCATTCAAATACTCCAACACTGCAAGGAACAAGCTCATGGGGAAACTCAAGAGCACATTTCTTCTTAGTCAAGAAAACAAAAAGAGTAAATAAATAAAAATAAAATTCAGGAGAGAAAGCCTGGGTTTGCTCTTACCCTGATGATTTTTCTTATGGAAAAATAATCTTTCATCCTCTAGTTGTTCCCTGAAATGCCACAGTTTGTCTACTGGCAAACACGAAGTCCAGATGGTAGGAGAGAAAAACTAATAATTAATAATAATAATAATAATAATAATAANATAATATAAATAATAAATAATAATAAATAATAATAAAAAATAAAATACTAATACTAATAATAATAAATACCACCACACAAAGCAAAAACACACACAAAAAAAAGCAAAACCAAAACCCTGCAACCACACAACACCAAACCAGCACAGACATAAGTATGAAGTCAAGTCCTAGTGAGTCTGTTGATCAGTAAAAAACCCAACACTTTTTTTCCAAGTACTGATTATTTCATGAGACAATTCACAACTCATTTAATCCACTCTATTTTACATCAGCATCCAGGTGAAATTTAAACCACTATTTTCCAGCAGTGAAAAAATGTGCAGAGGACAGGCACACATGGCTACATCACTCAGCAAAGCCACTCCTTCTTCACCAGCTTTAATGAGATTTACATGCAAAAGGAATGATACTTTTCAGTATTTCTAGCTATGATTTGCTGTGACTAAACTCACCGAGTATATTCACAACAGGGAAGGTTATGTTTTGAATCACTTTTCCCCAGATCTCTGCAATTAGCCTGAAGGATCCTTTCAGAGAGCAAGTAAATATATATTTANCAATGCAAAAAGGATGCTAAATTGCTCATCCAAGGAGATGACATAATGAATACTGACATAATTTCCAAGCAGCAAAGCAAAACTAGGTCAAATCACATTGACCTATCTACCATAATAAGCCTTTTTTTTTTGGTCAGATTTTTACAATGTAGACTGTGTCTGCAGGCATTAATGTCCCCTGTTATCAATGTAGGGTGTTGTCACTCTATTTTAATGTCTTATCACCCTCTTGTGTTAATTAGACCAAAACAATATCGTGCACTTTTGAACTGCTTAACTCCCAGCTTGAAACCTCTGGCCAAACTCATACTTTTTGAGGTTATCCAGCTCCAAATGAAGTCATTAACTCTTTAAAGACACTGTTGGAAGAGATGCTAACTCTGGGATAAGCTTTGCACACAGGGCACAAATCTCAGCTTCATAAATTTCTTATTATTTGGCAAAACCTAATTACATAAATATATATACATACAGATTATTTATATATATTATTTATATATACATTATGTATATATTAAATGTGCACAGTTTCCCTTTTCTCTGTTTTCTTTATGTCTTCAATTACCTCTCAGGAAGAAAACCACCCCAAAACCAACCAACCAAAACCAAATCATGTTTCCATATGGAACAAGCACTGAAAAAACAAAGTTTGATATCACAAATGAGTCCAACTTACTGCTCTGGTGGGGGGTTTGTGTAAGCTGCTGCTGCAGCTGGTCAGCAATTCCATACCTGCAGACCCAAAGAGCCACTAGTCATGGGGAAGGAAGGTCCTGGGTGATGCCACAGTTGCCCAGGCAAGCTGGGGGGTGCAGCATGATGGGAAGCTGTTGGCACCACCAACCTCAAAATGTGGAGTGAGTGATGCACCACATCATCAGCTCCTTTCTGGGGCTGGGAAATACCCCTCTGGAAATAGTTTCAGTACAGGCTACCACACTACAATGAAAAAAATCCCCTGAGCTGTGTGGATCTCCTCATTTACTGTCACACTTAGGCAGGATTAAAAGCCCAGAGTCTATTTTATTTATTTCACTACCTTCAAGTTGTTGCAGCAAAATCTCAAAGTATCTCAAATAAAATAAATATCTCAAAATAAAAAAAAAATCAAAACCAAAAAATCTCTCAAAATAAAAAAATCAAAACCAAAAAATCTCTCAAAATAAAAAAATCAAAATCAAAAAATATCTCAAAATAAAAAAAATCAAAAAATATCTCAAAAAAAATAATCTCAAAATTTATGCAATCAAAAAAGTTTTATCATACTTCAGGGCCAAACTAACACTGCCTACTTGCCGGCTTTTTTCATCCTCCCATATCCCCCTGGGAAGGCTTAAATAACAAAAATAATGATACCCAACCACGACAAGAGGGTAAATAGGGAGGAATCCTGCAGAATTAAGAGCTGTTTGGATGGTTTAGGAAGAGAGCTCCAGATCAGTTTGCTGCCCTTAGCTCCTTTCCCAGCTTCCAGGCAGGGTGGGTTCTGATCTGCAAGGGATCTCCAGTAATTCCTTCCAGCTTGCTGCAGCATGACAGGCTCTGAGCTGCACAACTGCACTGCAAGACCTTGAAGGCAACAACAAGCCAGAGAATGAAGCACCCTAAGTCCCCAACTCAGCTCAAACCCACTCCAGAGCACACTCAGAAGCCTGGTCATAAGTTATCTGTGAACACAGGTCTGCTCCTTTCCCTTCACCCCCAGCCAAACTGCTTCTCCAAAGCAAAATGCTGAGGAATTAAGGTCCAGCACACCCCCCCTGAGCATTTTCCACCCCAGCTCCACCCCAGGCTCCAGCAGACCCCTTACCTCTGCTGCAACTCTCCAGAGGGACTCTGAGCTCTGACAACTTGGGTTTTTTCTGCCCAGCTCGGAAGCTGCTGCAGCCCTCGCCTGCCTCCCAGTCCCTGCCCAGTGGGGAAGCCCTGGCAGCAGTGGGAGCAGTGGGAGCAGGCAGGCAGCCCAGCACAGTGCTGGGCAGGCAGAAAGGAGAGAGCCTGAGATAGAGTTGATCAAAGGCAGGAGGCTTGGTGGGCACCAGAGACAGGGAGATACACGTATAAATAATTCAGGCTGTAATAAAAGCTTGACGTTGAGCTCCATTCAAGAAGTGAGACAAAGCTGAAATTCAATGTATTCCAGGCTGCCATCAGTGCAGAGTTACTTAACCCAACCTTGACAAACCAACATTATTTCAAGAGTATCCCACTTAAAACTAACGAGGAAAGGGGCTAAGCTTGGTTTTGGATATTTAAAGTTTTCGTTTTCGGTCGAAATTCTGTCATGTGAAGCTTGAGAACTTCAAGTCTGACCTCTACAGGTAGGCTGCTGAAATCGGTGCAGTCTCTTTTGCTCACAAAATAGTCCCCGAGACTTTCAGACAACTGGTGTTTAAAGTAACATCAGGTTATCATTGTATACAGATCTATTTTAAGCAGACTGCTATTTGCAGCATCACCTGTGGTGAATTGGTCCAGCACTGAAGCACAGGCACATCTCTGTTTTTAAACCCAAAAGTGCTGCTGGACTTTCCTTCTGCTTTTTATTATCCCTCCCTTTGCCTCCCCAATCTTCCCCACGATCAGCTCTTGCAGAAACCCAGGCCATACTTTGAAACATCCAAAAAAAAAATAAAAAAAAATAAAAAAAAAAGAAAATCCATTGCAAAACTGAATGTGTTTCAAATGCCCTGATTGGTGCCACCTTTTTCTAATCAGAACCCAGCAGTCCTAACAAACTCCCCTTTGTCCTGGATGCAGTCCCCTGTGTTCCCATCAGCCCATGTTGCTATAGCTACCCTGCATGTCTATTTACTACACAAGTGATCAAAGGGAGCAGACAACACACGTATACACACAAAAAAAAACCCTCTCCAGGCTTCCTAGGGAGCAGTGTCCAGCTGCTAATTAACTGGTACACTCTGCACTTTTGTTTGCTTTCTCCTGCATGCTACACACATGGGGGGTGGAGGGGAAGGAAAAAAAAAACCCAAACAAACGAAAACAAACAAAAAAAAATTCCCACAGCATTTTCTTAGATGCTCATTCTTCCCTCCCAGGCAAACAACATCATCCCAGGGGGAACTTTTAAAAGATAATTTCCCAAAGCAAGGCTAAAGATTGCAGAATTCCATGATGAGAATGCCACTTGAATGCATGAAGAAGTTAAAAAGGGATGAAAAAAGAAAATATTAGATATTAAATAATTAAATATGAATTAAAAATTAAGAAGTGTGTTAATAGCTTCAACATCTGTAAGGAAAGAGGATGCTTGTTAATTTTAGCTGTGCTTGGTACAGCAATCTTAAGTGGTATTTATCCACTTGGTGACATAATGCACTTGAAAAGCTCTGTGGCTGCTGTCATGATAAGTAATTGCAATGGCTTTATTGGCCTCAGAAATGCAGTTTTTTTCATTTTTAGGTGTCCTGTCAGTTGAAAAGATTCAAGAAAATGACTGTTGTGTGACAAAGGAGTGGCTCTGCTCCATCAATGTCAATGGCACTCCAATAGGAAGAGGCCAAAATAAGGAGTTGCATTTGTTGTTAGTGATACCCCCCCCCCCCCCCCCCGAGCTGAACTTCAAGGAGGTGTTGTGGGTGTGGGAATGAAAAGAAAAAGTCTTAAAATTCATCCAGCATTTGATTTTCTGCAAAGTAGGCTTTGGGGACATAAAATAGAGCTCACAGTGCCCTCTCCAGTTCTGCAGCCAATGGGGAATCCAGCCACATCAGTGTGTCCTGTCACACCAAACCAACTCTCAACCACATGAAGGCTGAATATTTTCTCAGGAGTTTCCACCACTTGCCAGTTTCCTTACTTCTAAGTAATAAACTCAACTGCCTACCCTTCAAAGCAAAAAACACATTACCTGAAAAAGATCTTTTTCTTGTCGAGTTAGTTGTGTTTTGGGTTTGTTTTGTCTTGCATCTATAGTTAGACACCTTATAAAAATTGTATTTCTCCTTCCTAACACTAGTCTTAAAACACTCTAGCACACCCCAATGTGTGGGGGATATTTCCAATGGGCACATTTCCTATTGGTGCTTCAAATTTGACAGGTACAGTGACCAGTGATGCCACATGCACAGAATCAGGATGGAAATATTCCCATTTTGGTTAACCCAATAGGCTGCATATTCCATTTCTACAGGAATTCCTGCACTTGGGGTAATCAGTACATTTGTGTGGTGGTGCATCACTGTTTAGCACCTGAACTTTCATACATTCATAGGTATTAGGGGTTGGGAGGGAGCTAGAAGATCATCTAGTGCAACCCCCCTGCCAGAGCAGGGGCACCTAGACCAAGTCACCCAGGAACAGATCCAGGGGGGGCTGGAATGTCTCCAGAGCAGGAGACTCCACAACCTCCCTGGGCAGCCCCTGCCAGCCTCTGCCACCCTCACTGGCAACAAGTTTGTCCTTGTGTTTTTCCTTCCAACTGACTCCCATGGCCTCTTGTCCTGTCCCTGGATGGCCCTGAGCAGAGTCTGGCTCCATCTTCCCTATACTGCCCTGAACATCTTGACAGACACTGCTGAGCTCCCCCCTCAGTCTCCTCTCCTCCAGGCTCAGGAGCCCCAGCTCTCTCAGCCTCTCCTCGTTTCTAGCAGCACACCCAGACTTTCCCTGCCCAACTGAAAAATATTTGCTCCCAACAAACCAAACCAAACCCGGGGCAAGACTTCCCAACGGTCGTCTCGGCAGGGGAGCGGGAACCCACACTCCGGGGCAGGTGTTGAAACAAACTGTGGCCGTGCTCCAAGCCGCCGCTCCCCACCCACGCCCCCCACCCCCCGGGAGGAGGCAGGGAGGGGAAGGGGTCGGAAGGCTGGGTGGGGAGAGGTGGATGGAGGGGGGAGACACACACCTACGGGGCCAGGCAAGAATCAGCCCGCCTGTGCTTGCCCCTCCTTCCAGGCTGGAATGTCTCCTTCCCCCCCTCTCCTCCTCTCCTGGAGGGGGAGGGTTGGTGTCTGCAGCAACACCCCCCTCCCTCCTGCTCTGTTCTCACTCCTCTGCCTTGCTCTTTTCACCCACAATCCATACATCGCTATTCCTTATGTCTTGTGCACACTGCACAGAGCGTTTTCCTCTTTATTATTGCCATCCTAACGCTGCTGCTGCTTTCTCGTTTCTGGCTGGCAACCCCCTGTGCCGAAGTACCCTCTTGTGGTGATAATGACTCCTGATGACTACGTGCATCCAAGTGACCAGCTCCAGCTATGCAGGATATAAAATGCCCTTTTTTTGCTTCACAAGGACAAGAATCTCTCTTTAAAGAGCTATAAAAGCATGTTTTTGGCTAATGGGATAAAGAAATACCTTTCTTTCTCCCACCACCTATACTCTCCCTTTCTTCACCCTTGTCCAGCTCTTGTAACTTGCAGAAAAGTGGAGGGAGGGAGCTGAGGTTTCCCCCCAGGGGTTCAGAAAGTGAGCAGAACACAAACGCTCCGTTTGCACTTACAGGTGCAAAATCCTCACACGTGCATTCCCCGGACACGGGCAGTCAAAGTCCCCCCGGGAGATAAATGATCAACACCCACGCAGAAGAGACCCTAGAAAACTTCCCTCGGTTCCTCATATTCACCAATTGCCTACCTAGAAAATAACCCAAGTCTTAGAAGTGGTTTCTAAACCGGGACAGACCTCTGACTGAGTTTTAAGACACAGCCCAGGCAGTTTCCCTGCTCCCACAAGGCTCTTCTAACCCTGCGTTGTTGTTGGGAAACTATGAACAGCAAGAATCAAAAATATTTTGTCACTGTGCCTTTTAACCGTGAGGATGAGAAGAAAAGCTCCTTTTGTCTGCTCAGGTGAATAGAAGCCTTAAAAAAAAAAATAAAAAATCTCATTTGAATAATCTTAGAGGGGGGGAAAAATGCCTAGAAAACCCATCTTAAAAGTCCTAAGACAGCTTGAAACGACTACATTTTAAACCAATCAGAGGATTAAAGCGCTGGCAGGCAAGGAACTCACGCAGAGCTGTTTAATAAATTAACCCTGGGCTGAATTATTGGCATATTTAGGCTTATAACGCAGCAAGCTCTTTCCTTTCTCACGGCAGAAACGGGGGCTGCTCGACGGGCTGCACAATGCACCTCGACCACGGCAAACTGGAGTTGATTTACATCCCTCCCCGGCGCTTTCATGCCCCGAACGCACACCCACCCGGCTGGCATCGCTACCGGCATTCACACCGTGGGGGGGGTTTCCTTTTGTTGGGTTTTTCCCCCACCCCAAAACTTAGTTTTGAGAAGGCTAAGGAAGGGGGGAGCAGCCGGAGGTCCGCAGGGGTCGGTACCCGGAGCAGGCGGGGATGGGGGAGGTGAGGAGACCCCCCGAGGATGGAGCAGCCTCTCCTCAGCCACCCCGGCGGGACCACCATCTCCTCAGCAGCTCCTTACCTGCCTCATGGTGAGCTTCCCATCATCCATCCAGCCGGCCAGGGCACGAATCCATCAAGTTTCCCACCGCGAGCAACTTTCCCCTCCCCGTCCCTCCTCCTCCTCCCTAATTGTTTTTCCTTTTTATCCTCTGCTGGGGGAGACTCTTCGGCAAACAATGTCAAGTTTCCCAACCTTCCTTCCTCAGGCTCTGTGAAGTCGGGAGAGGGGAGGCCGGTGTCCGCCTGGCTCTGGTTTCAAACTGCAGGCCGGGGATGCAGCAGTTGGCTGAGCCGGGCCCTGAAGCAGCCTCGCCAATCAGGAGGAAGGGGAGGGAGGCAGAGCGCACCCAGGCTGCCTGCAGCAGGATTAGGAGAGGCTTTCAAGGCTTGAAAAGACTGCAAGCAGCTGGAAACAGTGTCTAGGGATACAAAGAGGGGAGTCCGTTTGAGCTGCGAGGGGTGGTTCCCGCTCTCGTCTAACTGCTCTGCCCCACAGGACTTCAGCAGGGGTATGTGGATGGCCAGTTGAAACCAGCAGGGATGGAGAAACCCTGCACAGACTCCCAGTGAAGTGGTCAGAGCCCCCGAGGGTCGAGTCAGAGCCCCCGAGGGTCGAGTCAGAGCCCCCGAGGGTCGAGTCAGAGCCCCCGAGGGTCGAGTCAGAGCCCGAGCCCCCAAGAGTCAGAGCCCGAGCCCCCAAGAGTCAGAGCCAGAGCCCCCAAGAGTCAGAGCCAGAGCCCCCAAGAGTCGAGTCAGAGCCCCCAAGAGTCGAGTCAGAGACCCCAAAAGTCGAGTCAGAGACCCCAGGGTCAGTCAGAGCCCCCTAAGAGTCAGTCAGAGCCCCCAAGAGTCAGTCAGAGCCCCCCAAGAGTCAGTCAGAGCCCCCCAAGAGTCAGTCAGAGCCCCCCAAGAGTCAGTCAGAGCCCCTTAAATGCAACTTTAAAGCAAGAAAAAAATAATGGAATTTCTATTTTTTTTTTCAATTTTAACCAAATCAGCTTCTATCTGCTGCCTCTCAGTGGTTCTCATTAAAATAAACTATCAAAAGGCAAGAAGAAAAATCCAAATCTAAAGTGCTGGTGCTGTTAGAGTCACACTTAGTTAAAAAACCAAACCAACAAACACACAAAGAAATCTAAATTCATCCCCCCCTAAAAAAAAACCAACCAAAAACCACAGTTATAAAAAATATTACAATGATGTGCTGCCAGGATTGCAATTATAGGCTTCCTAAAATATAATTCCATTTATCTCATGATAAGCTCCAGCACTAGGTGTGTTACAGAGAAAGGAAGAAAAGGTCTTATTTATTTCTTTTTAATTTGTTTTTCTATTTAAAGGCAATAATGATTTTTTTCAGAAGATAAAAAGTCTGATTTTTTTGGTTGTTTTTTCTATTTAAAGACTAATGATTTTTCTCATAAAAGGTCTGATTCTTTTTAATTTGTTTTTCTATTTAAAGTCAATAATGATTTTTCTCATAAGAGAATAGGTCTGATTTTAATTTTTTTCCTATTTAAAGACAATAATGATTTTTCTCATAAGATAAAAGGTCGGATTTTTTTTTTGTTTTTTAATTTAAAAACAAAAATGATTTTTTTTTTCATAAGTGCAACCAAGAATGGAGTTTGTTTAATATTGGCACTGTCCAGCTTGGACATTTGGACCACTTTTGGAACCATTTGGAACCATTTGGACCACTTTTGGAACCATTTGTTCTCCTCACAGGATGGGATCTGCATTTTTCTGGGGACAGCAGAAATGTCCCAGCAAACATGGATTTGTTCTCTAGGATATTTTTTTTTTTCCTATTAGGATTCTATAGGATCTATTTTTTTTTTTCTAACACCAAGTTTCAGTGTTAGAAAAAAAAAATTAATTAAAAAAAAATCAAATTATTGACAGAGAGGAGTGTTAATATTCAGAGAGGAGTGTGAATTGTTGTTTTTTTTTACTGAAATAACCAAATGCAGTAGATATCTGTCATTCTAATTCACTTTCCACCTTTGAGGAATGTGCTTGGCCAACCTCACCTGGAATAGCTCCAGGGATGGGGCCTCAACCATCCTGCTCCTGGTTTTTCCACGTTTCCTCTGAATACCCAAGGACAACAATCTTGACACCAAAAATTCAGCACTGTTTAAAACCCTGAAATTTTGGCTTATTCTGATTTGTTAACTGCATCTTTCCAATAAATCACCCACCCCAGGAACAGCTTTGAACTGGTGGGCCAGATGCAAAGCAACTTAATGTGGAATTCCTCAGTCACTAGAGGTTGTTTTGATGTAATATTTGATCTTAAAATAAACAGCTAAATGGTTGCACTTTGAGAGGGAGTAGTAGTATTCAAACTATTGGTGTAGAAAATAATTTCTAATGGTTTTTATAGTCCCTCCCTCAGCAGTTTCAAATTGGCACCTGCAGGAAGAGCAGGATGCCCAGAATACAAAATACTCCTTAATAACCCCAGCTAACACTAACTCAAGGCAAAATCACCTCTGAAACAACTGGCACAAAACATGAGGTTGCAAGATGAAGACAAATTTCTGAGAAGATGGTATAAAAAAAGAAAAAAATGAAAAAGAAAAAAATGAAAAAGAAAAAAATGAAAAAGAAAAAAATGAAAAAGAAAAAAATGAAAAAGAAAAAAATGAAAAAGAAAAAAATGAAAAA
>VYZU01052206.1:47963-64622 GCA_013401355.1 Ceyx cyanopectus
TGTGCTGCCTTCTCATGCGTGACACGGAGTTGTGGTAGCTGTTTACTTGACCTCTATTAGCATAAAAATAGTATCTTTATTAAATTGCATTTTTTACCAACTATTTGATTAGTCACCAATTGCAAAAAAATGGTCATGCAGTTACTTTAAGCAAATAAAGCTTCAGAAAAAGTTGTATGATGTATGTTTTTATAGCCAAATATCAAACTGTAGCTGTCAAAACCAACATTATTCTGCTGTCCCAGGGGTTCTATCCAAATATATGATGACAAAGATTTGATGAAGACTCATCTGGCCAGAATTCCCCTGAAACAAGTGGAAATCTAAACTGATTAAACTCTAAACTGATTAATTATCACCAAGCAATCAGGTAACCCACTCACCCCAACTGCCATTAGCTGCGTGGTAGCTGAGAGCATCAAACCAAGCAAACCCTCCCCTGCCAAATCAAACTCCCTAACCAGAGGCTTGCCAAAAAATAAATATAGTGTAAAATTCTCACAATTGAGCCTTTCTGCTCTAAAAGAAGGTTTTCCTTCACCAGCAGGTTAGCCCTATCATATGCCATGCAGAACTCTGGACCAGATGTGGGAAACTTGAAGCACTGCTGGGGCTGTGCCATGGCCAGGAAGAATTAGAGAGAAATCTACTCTGGGTAGCAAAATTTTCCAAGGCAGCAAAAATTCTGCCATTTTAATCTGGGATTTTAAAGTTCTGCTGCAATCCCCTTCAATGTTTTCAGAGCATCTCTCTGAAATACATTATATATATTATTATATATTTAATTTGCACCATTTTCATTCTCAGACTGTGTATTGAAACTATTTTTATTTTTAATAAGGGAGAGAGTAAATCTGTAAAACCTAAAACATCTTCAAGACATTATTGTCACCAGGGCAGCACAGGCTTTTCAATAAGACACAAAAATGCTTATTTTTCTAGAGGTGAATACAAGATTTTTTTGAGCAAAATCTAAGTAGCCAGATAGGAAAATACAGTATTAATCAGATAAAATAACAGGCTACTCAAATTATTTCTGGAATATTGTGTGCACATAAACATCTAAGAGAAATATTCAGATTATTCAAGTAAAAATAAATATATATTCTTGCACTTCAAGAAGAAAGAAGGTTGTCTTCCCTACAGCTGAGCAAAATATTTCCCTAGGCAGGGTATGAATGGATTGCAAGGTCTGTGGTGTGAAGAGGTCTTGGGGGGGGTGGGTTGGGAATGACAATAAAAAAACCTCACCCCAAACCTGAAGTCTTTTGACTCTACCCAGGAAAATCTCTTTATACAACTGAGAATTTGTTAACATATGTGACTCATGATTTGATTCATAAGCTTCTGGAGTTCACTGGGGTTACCCTCAATGTCAGATTACCTATGAAATATCAAATTACTACTGCTTCAGTGAGGCCCTTGGTACTGAATATGTAATATATTTATGCAGGAAATTTTATTTGAAAAAGAAATAAATCACATTCTTCGAATTTCAAGTGAGAATTCATGGTTTTTCTCACCAGAAGCATCGCTTAAAATGATTTCTATGTACACTAGCTAAGGAGGAGTTGGAAACCCTACACTTCTAAACAAGCCCACTGGGAGTACTGGTCTGGGAGGACTGGTCTGGTTGGGTCTCACCCTTCTATCTGTGCCAGGCAGCCCTTTTTTAACCTTTAAACTGTTTTCAGATGGTACTTTTATGAGCTATTCCTTTTAATCACAGGCATCTACAGGGTAGGTTTACCACTTTCCCAACGAGTTTTTACTTTATTTAGTTCCCATTTCCAGATGTGTCCCCTCCTCAGCCTCCCTTTTTGTTCAGTGGCACTGGCAATAAAAGACACTGACTGCAAAGCCAGGCAAAACACTTTTATAACCCAATTCTTTGCTTCTCATCTCATAAACTATTATAAAAATTAAAAACCAGGCTGATCTAAGAAAACAGTATTTTTATAGTTGGTACTGAACTTTTTCACTAAGAACTAATAACTCTGAAAATCTGATTCAGGGAAGAGTGGGAATATAAAATGAAATAAAATGCTCAATGCTAGGCTTTCATTTTGACACCTCTTAATTCTACACTTTATTATTAGTCCACTGTTGTGATTTCAGTGCTGAAATTCACAGATATCACAGCTATTCATGAGTTTTTCACAGGGACATCACACCATTCTAACCCCTGGCTGCAGCACCCTCTAAGAATGAAGGGCTGGGTACCACATGGTGCTGTAAACCAAAAGTAGACATGAGGATGCTTGAGCACACACAGAGTAATTAGGCTAATTAGACTACTGAATCACTTGGTAATCACTGGTTTGCTACCCCCCTGCATCCCTCTGTAGGCCATTCCAATGTCCTCAGCTTTACAGCTCTGGGGCACAGAAATAACACTACAGAAATATTCACTTGCCACGATCCCATCTGATGCTCCAGAAGCATAAAGATCTGTTCAGTTGCAGCTTGAAGGTGAAAAGGAACCAAGAGCACCTGAAATGCAAGGTCTGAAGTGGCAGAAGCTGTCACTACACCAAAAAAAATCATTATTGGTACAGCTTTATGTGACTCAGAACCCTGCAAAGAAAATAAATGGCACAACTCTCTGTAAATTGGTAACTCTTTCAAGGGAGGGTTCTGTGCTTACCTAGTAATTTTTGGGTGCCTTCCTGTGAGATCCTGTGTTCAACCCTTTTTGGGAGACCTCTGCTTTTATGTTGTCTCTGTTTGGCCACCACAAACCACTAAAGTCTTCAGAGTACTGAAATTAAGTCAGTTATTATAGGTTTATAGATGAAAAGTGATGAGTGTCCACCACCCTGCTCCCTTAAGTGACTCTTTGTACCTATCAAACTTTCCCTTTTGATAAATAAAATAGATCTCAATGAAGTAGGAGGGCCAGGAGAAAGTAGATCCCAGACAAGAGAATCATGAATCTCAAGCAGTTTTACACATTCACCTTTCACTGTATCTCCAAGAGATAATGTCATCAGCATTTTACACATGTTAGCAGAGAAATGGATGCACTTTCATTTAAGTGCTTCAAACAGGTGATAAGGGGTTGCTATGGTGACTATATTATCTTAAGCTGAATTCTAAATAGGTTCACAAAATATATATTCTCACTTATGTAGAAGATTCACCCAGCTGGCATTTGCTTACACACCCCTTTTCTTTCCTTCCACTCTTTCATCTTTCAAATAAAGTGGATTTTGATGCTGTTTAGAGAGGTCACTTAACCATTCCCCTTGTTCAGAGAAGGGGACAAGTGAGGTAACTCATTATGTTTATAATTACACTGAAAAAATGATTGCTCCACTGTACTGGAATGGGGAGAGCTTTTATTCCAGAGGATTTAATGAGTCATGGAAATGTGTTTATGAGGCAACAAGCTGGGACTAGACACAAAGAACTCCCCAGCAGCATGGAATAGACCATACAGCTCTGAATGCCACGACCCCTTGGTCTGACATTCAGATGGCTCTGAGATTGTCCCCTCAACAACATTTGATCCAACATTTATTTCAGATGGGTTACTTTTTTTTTTGCCAATGGACTCAAAGGTGATATTCAGGAAGTCTATTATCAGGCATGCAAATTGGGAGAAAAAATGTGTCACATCAAATCATAACAGTTTAATAAGATCTTGCTCATGGGCAAATGCTTTCAAGCAATGCCTGCCCAGAAGGGCAGGTTGAAAGAAGGTACCATAAAGGCATCAAATTTGGTATTTTTATTCTTGTCTGTCCCCTTTACAATACAGCTAAAGGATAGTTTTAACACACTAACTTCATTTAATTTTGTCTTGTTTATTTAGATATCCAGCATATTAAAAAAACACAGGGTTCCCTGATTTTTGCTGTGATCAAAGCATCACATTTGGGTTTTTTTTAAACCACTGTGTCCATAATTTTAAAGATATTCACTGACATTACATCAGTCACAGGGTGGAAACCTACCACTACAACATTCATTTATAGTAGGAATGGCACAAATTTTTGTGAGCTGAATGTCACTAGGATTTCATCTCTATGCCTCTGATAACCTGCTTGTACTAAGGAAAGAAAAGATTAGTCCAAGCTAGGGCAATAACTTACTTGGATGCATTAACCATGTGTTCTTGTACTGGTGTTGGTAATCAGTTCAGTTCCGAGTGAGGTTAAGCAAGAGCACATGGGCTTGCAACTTCCAGATTTGCTTTCACAGTTTGTACCCAAAGAGATTGCTGGGAAAATAATTATTATTTTGCATTCTGAGGCAGCAAATTTTTATGGCAGGACTGAGCAACAGGGTAGGAATTTGTGGTAGATAATATATTGAGCAGATCTAAGCACTAACTAGGCACTAACCTTTTCTATTTTGAAGTGCAGAATGTTGCATGCATCTAGAATCAAAAATGCACATAACATATTGTTCTTGCAAGGTGTTACCATGTTAACAGCTAGAGCACCTTCTGTTAAAACTATTAATATGTGGCTTGTCACTTCATAAAAGCTTGAAATTACAACACAACAACAATAAAGACATGTGGTGCACATGAAGTCGATCTGCAAATACAATCATAAGCATTCAGTAAGAAGGATTTTTGGTTAGCAGAGGTAAAATTGTCGTGCTTGTTCTACAGTCACCACTTTGTTATCCACAGAATAACCCGTCCATACTTCTTGATTTAGGGTTTCTTTCTGAAGTGGAAGAATGTCTTTTGTTGTCTACTTGTTCCTCAGCACAAACCAACCTGACCTGCAAAATCTGAATCACAGCATCACAGAGTGTGAGGGGTTGGACGGGAGCTAGAAGATCATCTAGTGCAACCCCCCTGCCAGAGCAGGGGCACCTAGACCAAGTCACCCAGGAACAGATCCAGGGGGGGCTGGAATGTCTCCAGAGCAGGAGACTCCACAACCCCCCTGGGCAGTCCCTGCCAGGCTCTGCCACCCTCACTGGCAACAAGTGACCAGATCAGAGACACCGCTCAGCAGAACCACCCCCTAAAAACTTTTCATATACACCTAAGGAGAGGCTAAAAGCCTGCGGGAAGAAGGAATTGGGGTTTTTTACTGACTTAAGGCATTGCATGGGGTAGCAGAGGGAAGGACGCGGGGAGCCGGGGCTGGCGGGAAGCCCAAGCCGGGCAGCGCAGCTCTGAGGCCGCGCTCGGAGCGGCCCCTGCCGGCAGCCGCAGACCCTCCGCTTTCCTCCTCTCCCCTCCCCCCGAAAAGAGGACAAGCCACAAGCTTGGACAACGAGTGACTCGGAAAGGAACGGGAACGTTCGGCAATAAATTTAAGAACCATATGCAACAGGCAGTTCTACCAATTCTTGCTGATGCCATCTATGGCATCGTATCTTCCTCTTGATCCCAGGATCATAGAATCACAGAATCCCAGAATGTTTAGGGCTGTTTGTTCCAGTGTGTTGACAGTGGCAGCATCTCTGTCAGCACTGTCACCTCCAGCATCCCTCTCATGAAAGGTGTGGTGTCCTGTGCCTCCCATGACAGGCATCCTCACCCTCTCAGCTGAGGTGTTGTCACCACCTCACTCCCGTTTAGGTTTAAGGCTCAGACCATGTCTTTGGGGTCAGTGATGGTTGTAAACACCATCCACCACTCCCAAATTCTGGTTTCTCCTTGTGTTTTGTTTACTGCATTATATTGTAGAGACTCAAGCCCACTTTGGTGTCTCAGCATCATAGAATCCTAGAATGTTTAGGGCTGGAAGGGAGCTCCAAAGGGCATCTAGTGCAGCCCCCTGCAGGGAGCAGGGACACCCTCAACTAGCCCAGGCTGCTCAGAGCCTTGGCCAACCTCCCCTGCAATAGCTCCAGGGATGGGGCCTCAACCACCTCCCTGGGGAGCCTGTGCCACTGAGCCACCACCCTCAAGGGAAACAACTTCTTCCTGAGATCCAGTCTCAATCTCCTCTGCTCTCATTTCAACCCATTCCCCCTCGTCCTTTCACTGCAGGCCCTTGGAAACAGCCCCTCTGCAGCCTTCCTGGAGCCCCTTCAGGCACTGGCAGGTGCTCTAAGGTCTCCCCCCAGAGCCTTCTCTTCTCCAGGATGTGACATGAATTTTGCTTCTGAGCCTTTCTAATGGATAAAGCTGATTTCTAGCTACAAAAAGAAGGCAGCCTAAGCTCAAAATTGTCAACTATTTTTCTCCTAGTTTGAATGACAAAGGAAGCCCCCCACACCAGGAGTGTGCTGGATTATACTTTACATCCCAGCATGACCACCATCAAGTCTCTACGCTGTCATTTCCCAGTAGTTACAGTCTTAAAAACCCACAAGAGTTTGCATACTTGAAATTTTTGAGACATTTTCTTCCCAGAACATGCCTAGTCCCTTGGGATACCTTTTTTTTTTTTTGAAGGACCAGCTTTCTGCTTGTGAAAATAGGATGAAACCACTGAAGTCTGACCACGAAAGCAGAGTGCATTCCATGTTAGCCTATAGCAACAGGATATCCTGACAGTCAGCATAAAGGGGAGAAAAACACCAGCAAGTAAACCTCAGGGTAACTCAAACCATTCCACTGCAAGTATGCAGATGTCAATCCATCTTGCTCATTTTCATATTCCTTCTCTCTATCCCAATGTAATTTTTCACTTCAGCAAACACAAACACTGCATTTTTATCTCAAACAACACAGTTTTCAATGGCACATACAGACACATAGCCGAGTTCAATAGCAGGGCAGCTATCTTATATAAAATGACTCCTTGGAAACAGTATTTTTCTATTAATTACTACATCCCCCAGTATTCACACAGCAGCTAGGTCTTCTGCTAATGAAATGAACTTTTCTCCCTGTCTGCACTCACAGATTTCTGTTACTCATTTCTTCCTAGATGTATGAATAGTAACTATTAGGGAATTTTGGCACCAATCCTACTATTTCCCCCTTTATGAGTAATTAGTTCCATACTATTTGTGGGTGTGAACAGGCTGTGTCCTTAACATGCAGAACTAGAATTAATATCCAAGCTTGAACTCCTCGTGGAGATAAATCTTACTTGGTTTACAAAATAATTAACAAAAGCAATACAACTTACCCTTCAGACTAAGCTTCCTTTCCAAGCTGGTCTATTCATAGTATTTCCTTCCAGGAATTCCTCTGTCTTAACTCAGAATTCTCCCTCTTCCCCGTGCTTCCTTTATTTCAGGGGTAGTTCATGAAACTGCATTTGCCATAATAATTCAGCAGAACATCATCAGCTTTCTGGAAGATCCTGACACTTGGGAAGAGGGTGGAACAACAAAAGCATTCCCTCACTCCTATCTGTGTCCAAGGGCAGTGCTGCTGACAAATGACTAGCTGACATCTTATTGTTCTTTTTAGCCTCATAAAAAAAGAATCCTCAAGGGAGGATAAATTTTATTCAGCTGAGGTTTCTTTTTTATTCTCTGTATTTCAGCAGCCCTGGCATTAATACGTTATTATGATGACGATTTACTGAGGAGTGTGGGAATTACTGAGGGATGTGCTTATTTTTCTAACAAAAGTTCAGGCATGCTATTATTAGCAATCTATGGTATGTCATCAGTGTCAGAGGCCAAATAGTTTCCTGAAATGTTTAGGAATCAAATATATTCTGAATCTGAGGAGTCTCTGTTCTCACTCTGTCATTCACAGGCACATGAAGCAGAAAGACTCCATGATGCCAGTATGCTCCTCAGCACCCCCAGCATGGCTGTTTTGATAACAGGGGCAGCTTCTCAGCAGGACAAACATGGAATTTAGAGAGCAAATAACCTCGTTAGTGGGCAGTCCTCAAGGCCACATCTCTGCACAAGTGCTGAACGTGGGAGCTTCAAATCACAGAGTGTGAGGGGTTGGAAGGGAGCTAGAAGATCATCTAGTGCAACCCCCCTGCCAGAGCAGGGGCACCTAGACCAAGTCACCCAGGAACAGATCCAGGGGGGGCTGGAATGTCTCCAGAGCAGGAGACTCCACAACCTCCCTGGGCAGCCCCTGCCAGGCTCTGCCACCCTCACTGGCAACAAGTTTCTCCTTCTGTTTCCCCTCAACCTCTTGTGCTCCAACTGACTCCCATTGCCTCTTGTCCTGTCCCTGGATGGCACTGAGCAGAGTCTGGCTCCATCCTCCCTACACTCACCCTGAACATATCTATAAACTCAATCTGTTTTAGAGGACACTTTCAACCCACATGGCTCCTTGCACACAAGTGTATCTGCCAGGTTAGTACCTTAATAATGCTCAGTCATTATTAAGGTACTAATAATGATATTACAAAATAATAACTCAACCAAGAACAAAGATCCCCAGAGGTTACTGACACAAAATCCCCTAAGCAATTGTGTCAACAGGTAATGGGTAGATCATGGGAAGTGTTTCTGAGCACTCCCAAGACCTGAGGGCAGTGTAGATCTACCACATTACTCTGAGAGCTGGGCTGGCTCTTAACACCTTTGTGCTCATTCACAGACTTGGGCTGAGCATTCCTTTTTCCATGTTAGGAATAGAGAGGATGATCAGACTAGAAAGAAATACAAAGAGAAGTAGCTGTTCTTTGATTTGAAACTGGCAATGGATTTTTCATCAAAAAAACTTCCTTCTTATCCATGTCATCAGGGTCAATAATAGAAAACACTAGTGACAGATGCGAGACACTTCACAGAAATCAAGAGTTTAGACAGTAAAAAATTAACCCCCAACCTTTTGTTTCCCAAGGAAAGGGTTAGGTAACATATTTATTTCATTAGAAGCAGTGGCCATCTGTTACCCTTTGTGCAGAGACTAGCAAACAACGTTAAAACATCCATTACAAGCACCAGGGAAAAGATGTTTATTTAACAAATGCTAATGTTTCTGAAAGATGTTTGATTAGAGTCTGGAACTTATCAGCATTTGCTGGAGTTCAGCCTCCAGAACAGGCATCAACAACACAAGTTGTCAACAGGTGTTAGCAAACAGTCCCCATCTACATGGGAAAAACCACTCCTCTGGCTCTCCCAACCACAATCCCAGCTACAGCATCCTCCACAAAGCACGATATCTGCTTTTTACATCCCCTTCCAAGAGGCATTTCATAGCACCTCTCCAGTCTGCTAACAATGTGGGGTTTTTTCCATCAGGAATATTTACAGGATTTTTTTTCCCCAAGAAGGAAAAGCAATGTGGTTACACATCAGAAGAAAACGGAATTGTTCATGAATAAAACAGTGTTAAGAAGCATGTAGTACCCGTGCAAAACTGAAAGCAAGCTATTGCTTATATTTTGATCTGGTTGTTTCTCAACAAACATAGAAATACTCTTTAAATCAAGGACAGTGCAGCTCACCTGCTGGTGGTGTGGCTGCCAGAGAGCACCAGCAATACTTCAATGGGAGAAGAGAGAAATTCAGAAGCTAAATTGAGAACTGAGATTTCCTGTAAACTTTCATTCTAAGTCAACCCTGCAATATAAGAAGAAAATACACTTCTTGATTCAGCCCCTCCATAAGAACAGCTACCCATCAGTACTGCTTTGTTTGCACTGCCCTTCCATGCAGCCTGAATTATTAACTTTTAGTTATAGAGCTGTTAATAAATTCAGTAAGTTTTGTATTAGAAAAAGGAGGGAGAGAGGGGAAGAGCAGACACAGCCCTGTTAAGTGTATGTATATATATATACATATATAAATATATACATATATAAATATATATATAAACTTATATAATTATATACATATATATATTAAAAAATATATAAATAAATATATAAGAAATATATTTTATATCTATCTATCTATATATATATAAAGCTCCATTCAAATCAAAGAGTAGATGCCCACTGGCTGATCACTGTCCAAGCATAATGCAATATTTCTCCCAAATCAGAAATCCCTGTGTTGGAAGAAGCACAGCAGGTATAACAATGTGGAAACCTTTCCCACATGTGCCTCATTCTATCCTCTCACAAGGAAAAAAAAATAAAATCAAAAAAAATCTCTGTATAAAACTTTGTAAAAGGGCTGAAGACAAGCTCTTCCCCTCGACTTCATTTAAAATCAGGGGGATGGAATGATTTGCAGCATAAAAAAGAAAGTTGTCCCAGTAGCAATCTACCTGGAAAGCCTGGGAAGGCAGGTGGTGCTTCTGGAACATCAGCACCCTCACCAAGGAACAATATTCACCAGGCCACGGACTGCAAGGCCCAGTGCACGTGGGTGAGAAAAACATGTCAGTTTTATGATCCCTCTCTCTGGTACAAATTACTGTTTGCTGCTGGCTTCTGAATTTCCCCTAAGTGACTGCACACTTGTGATTTATACATACCTCTAACACTTGAAACCTTAAAACAGTTTCAAGTGGCCACAAGATTTTGTGGCCTGGCTTTTAGCAATAATTAAACTTAATAGGCTTTAATTTTTAACTCCCTGTAATGGGAAGAAGGATACACTGGAGGCTGTGGGGAGGGGCTCATGCTCTCCCCATGAACAGAGCACATGGAAATGCTTTTATCCCATCAGCACAGGCACAGAGGCTGCTGCAGCTGCTGGAGAAGAGTGGAAATGGACAAGGATCCATCTCTTTTCCAGCAAAAATCATCAAGAGAGAACAATCTAATGAGCTCTTCTTATTCTAGCCCCTCCACCTCTGCTCTTCTCAAACTTCCCAGAGGTTTAGTGTCAAGCAGCAGCATGTAACCATTTCTGGCCAGATCTGTGCCCAAAAATCATGATCTTTTAGGTGGATTCCCACATCTCCTCACCACTTTGCCTGCCACAGCCATCTCATTCTACTCCATCCATCACCTGAGGGAGCAGCTCCAACACTCCGAGTCCAGAGCACAGGTGACAATGTCCAACACACACTGCCTGGAAATGGCACCAGCTCCTGGCACGGGGACTGTGCATCCTTGCTCACCTGCCTCAGGGCTGAAGGGGTTAATATCATACCCGAGCTATTACTTTCCAGGATAATGAGGAGGTGCCAATCTCCAGTTCTGACACAAGGCTCAGCCTATTTGATCCTCTCTGTGAAGCCTCAGCTCCAGACACCAAGCCATTATTGTGAGCACTAAAGACTTGTCTTTTTTAAAGGGGATTTAGCCTTCAGACTGTTGCAGAGAGGCAGCTGACAGTCTGACCTGAATATAACCCCACCATTAGAAAGCCAGAGGCTAGAGAAAAGGAATGTACAATTGCCTTGAACATGGTGTGATTATTCTGAAGCTAAAATATTATGATTGTGGAAGAGGTGGAGCCTGATAGGATGGCAGTGCTTTTTGAAAGCATCCTCTGCAGGTAACAAAGACACCCTACCTTATGCTCATGCCAACCTCCTGGAAGGGAAAAATAGGTTTTGCTATAGCCAGAAAGGCTGCTACAAGCTTCTTCCCTCTGTGTTAGCAGATACAGGGGAGGTGTAAGACATTCTGAGTTGCAGGTTCAATACCTGTTGCTTTAAACAGCCTTCTGACTCCATGGCATTCACCAGCTTTAGCTCAGTGGAAAGGAGTAGAGAAATCTGTTTCTGAAGCCAATGCACACTCTCCCCAGTTTCCCCCATGTGTCTGCTGTTTGGAAGGGCAGGTATCAACAAGATACTGACCACATTGCTTAACTATACATTATATTTTAGAAGCTTTTAGGCTTGTTATCATACTTATTTCTCCTCGAGCTTCCACTGCAACACCAAAGTGCAAAGCTACAGATTAAGAGGGAGCTTTGAGTTAAGAAGGCAAAATGGGCCCAGTCATTCCATGGTTAAAACCCTGAGTCCTGCACCAGCAGTGTGGATACCTTCACATAAAAAGGAATAGCAAGGAGGGCATCTAAACACACATATATACACCAAGTATATATACACATAAAATTCACCAAGTTCCTGGCACCACCCAAGACCAAATTGTCCCACTTCACACACAGCAGCAGGCAGATGCACATGCTGCTGTTCTTATTTTATGGTAAAAATATTAAATTCTTCATTCCAGAAGTGTTCTATGTTTTAATTAATCAAACAACTAAGGAAATACCATCAGATGAATCCATCCCTGATGTCAGTAATACCAATTCAGCCTGTTCCAAGCAGAAAGAGTGAAATTACAGCCACATAGGACTTCAACTTAGCATCAGAAATGGCTAATGAGAAACTATAGATTCTAAACATTGCCCAGCTGGTGGGAACAGCAGGAGAAATACCCTGTGTCTGTGACTAACTGACATTTTCCCTTTCCAAACTCCCTGAGCTTGGAGTATCTCAATTATTTCCCTCTAAGATGCTTTGGTCCATAAGTATGAAAGGCTTAATACAAAACCCAATGCCATCCTCTCATATTCTAGTTAACTTTTAGTTAACCTGTGCAGCTTCAGCTCTAGGCAATTGGAGTTTTCTAGCTGCAGAGATAACGTGGGCCTTGAAGCTTTCAAACTGCTCAAATATTGAGGGGAAGAAAGTGCTTTAGCCTTGCTGTAATATTTACAAAATGCCTGTATCCATTGGAAACCCCCTAAATGTTCATATCCCCAGCACTTACATAGAACCTGTAAAGGTCACCTGCCATGGAAAAGAAATTTCCCAGGACAAAAAAGGTCTTAAAATATTTTATTACAGAAATATACTTCCTGGGCTTTAAAACCGATTAAATAGATGAGAATTCCTACAAGTCTCTATTGTCTCCCTCAGGAGTGCCAGACTTTATTTACAAAGCTTATATATTGCTCCAGCAGGGAGTTTTTATGGATGAAAAGTACTCAGGGCATAATGATGGATGGGTGGATGGATGGCAGTGAATGGGAAAAAAAATACTTAGAAGCTCCACCTGGCTGAACAGCATTAAGTTTTCCCCATAGGAGTCATATTAGGATGCAAGGTTTTTCTCTGCTGTGTGCTCTAACAATGACACACACATCAATGAAATCACCCCCAGCACTCAATAATTTATTTGCTTCATCCTGGCCACAAATGTGCCAGAATAATCAAGCACTATCTGGATGGTACTACAGTGACTGCTGCTGAGTCTACACTTGGAAATCAGATCATTGCATCGTTGATTCCTTTGAAAAACCCAAAGCAAAGGGCACATATAACCCTGAATTAACTCTTTTTTTGTTGTTTTACATGTTTCCTGGTATTAGAGAAAACCCCTTTTTTAATATCTAGAGTCTCAGGGGCAGAAGTGAATCTAGCAGAGCAAGGCTTCTAATTCAAATGATGGCAAATAGTGTAAATAATTCATTGTTTTCTTGTTAACAAGTCCAGCTTTTTCAATCTTTGGTTAGTGACCCCAAGGGTCAGTTTTTTTTATGAGAAATGGAAACATTCAGGATTCTATCTTGCTAGCCCATAACTAATTTATAGGCCCTCGTGGCATCAGGTGCAAAGATTCAAGATTCCATTTTTCACCTGGGGCAATTCTCTCTTGAAAAGCCAGTGTGGGCATTCTGCTGCAGGAAAGTGAAGGGGAGCATTAATGATGGCAAATCAACAGCAGCATCCCCTACAGAGGTCACATCAAGATATAGGATGTCTTTTGTACTGATCTGGAAAGGCCATAAAGCTCTCTAATGATCTCCTACAGGAAAAAAAAATATAAAAGAGAGAACATGAGCAGCACATTTTTCACACTGAACACTACCAACTACAGCTGCTTGTTTCTTTCTTAGCCTGCTTTTTCTCTACTGATTTATTTTTTTTCTTACTTTTGCCTTTGTCCATTTAATCTAGGCATTCCCCAAGCCTACAGCTCTATAGCAAGATGACAACAGCCTACCACAGCCAGACACCTAACTGAAATGACATTAAATCATTGGCATTTTTGTCCCATTTTCAGCTTAATGACTGCATTGATAACAACTAAAATAGTGTTCAAATAGCTGGGTTCTTGGCAATAAACTCCCACCTGCTCCCCCCATGTGTTTCCCTGGGAACACATAATAACACCAAAATATAATATAATATAATAATATANTTTAGAAGTACTAAAGTACTTTAGTAACCCGAGTTGAAGGCAATAGGATGATTTGTACTAAAAAGAGAAATGTGAAGTGAATATTTAATACTAAGAAAATAATCCTCTAAATAAGAAGCCAGATGACTGCTAAAACCTACCAGGATGGATTGAATGTAATAAAGTCTTTGAGATGATGTAAGAAATAACAAGGCATTGGCAGGCAAATAGACCAAGGAAGCTTTTTTTTTTCACTAATAAACTGAGTTTTGGCAAGAGATATCTGGAATTTGTAAGTGGTTTTGATCTCAGGGAATCTGTAATGAGGGGGGATTTTATCTGCTGGAGGCTGTGATCCCAACCCCTGTGTGGAAGGGCAGGGAACATCTGACACTCGTGCAGTGACTGGCACCAATTCCAAACACTGTTCTTCCCTCTCCTCAGAAAGCAAGCAGAAAATCACAGTGCTGTGCCCCAAGATAATAGAAAATACATGGGCACAAGTTGCCCTCTTTTCTGCTTAGCTGTCAATTCCAAACACCACAACAGATGTTTTTCTCCTTGTCACGACCAGCAATTGCACAGCCTACCTGTTATTTACACTCTTGTTCTGACCTCCTGTGGTAGAGGGAACATAGAAAACCAGGGAGATAAGTGTTCCTGGTTTCAACAAAATAACTTCTTCCCACTAGAATAAAATATTTCCTAACAGGATTGTCATTTTTAATATATATTTATAAACTGAACATATCCATCTACATATCACTGGGTATATTTTGCAGCAGTGAAAGATGGACAGAAAGGAATCAATGGGGAAAAAAAATTCTAAGCCTCTCCTAGCCCCACTGGGAGTTAGTCCTCAGCCAGGCTAGCTTTTGAAAACAATATTCAGCAGTATTCAAAGGCTCTTAAAACATATCTGTATGAAGAAAGCTGATTTTTACTTGTAAAATAAATTAGCTGCAGACTAGCAAGGCTTAAACAAAATATCAGGAGAGCCATTGTTAGCAGAGATGAAGTCCTGCCCAGCAGGTTCCTCAAGTACAAAGGCATGCTTCAATTGTGCTGATCCTGATTCCATGGGGGCTCCTGTGGAGAGATTCCTGAGGCTGTCTACATGTGGAACTGATCAATCAGCTAAAACCATCCACAGCTCTTAAAAACCCCCATATTCCAGCCTCGGTGTGATTTTGGCACCAATCTTTCCTATCATCTCTGCTCCAGGTTACAAACTGGCCAGGCTCTGCCCTGTAATGAAGATGAGATGCTACCCCAGGTGTCCTACAGCAGGCTGAACAGTGGTTAACTACCTTCCCTCATTAAGGCAATCATTAAGACCCAAGCTTTATCAATGCTGGGGAAAACCTCTGCTTGCTTGGAAAAACAAAAATCTCAGGGGTGGGAAGAGAGGCACCAATGCCTCATGATGTGCTTCTGGCTAATTAAGATGTTGACTGAACCTGCATTAAGGATGGTCCAGCAGACTATGTTTGATTACCATGTCAATTGGTTAACTCCCTTCTGCAATTGCCCTGCCATCTGAGCTCTAATTATGGGTCTCAAAACAGACAAGAGCTGGGCTTGTAATTTAGATTGTTCTTTTTTTTATATCTCATTCTTTTCTGGCACACAGGAAAGAACAGTAAGTTGGAGTGCATTGTTTCCAAATACACATGAATCTGTATATTATTTCAAAATACAAATGAATCCATTAGACAAACACTACAGAGATGCACAAATAACGTGGAAGTTTAAAGATTTCAGACCCACTTGGATCTGTTCCTGGGTGACTTGGTCTAGGTGCCCCTGCTCTGGCAGGGGGGTTGCACTAGATGAGCTTCTAGCTCCCTTCCAACCCCTAATATGTGTGATATTTACACATAGATGCTGAAGTTTTAGAGTCTCTAGATGGAACTGAATCCCATCCAAGTTGAACTGCACATGCTCACAGCTTTGCCTGCATCATCCTCTCAGCATCTACTGACATTTCAAAAAGATCTTTCTAGGTAGTTTATTAACTTAGACTGGAAAACGAATGTGGAGTAAAGAAACAGACTTCTAAAAGAAAACAACACCCATCCTTGGCCTTGAAACTGCAAGAAGCAAAACCATCCTTGACAAAACTT
Source organism: Ceyx cyanopectus (assembly GCA_013401355.1). Classification (NCBI taxonomy): domain Eukaryota; kingdom Metazoa; phylum Chordata; class Aves; order Coraciiformes; family Alcedinidae; genus Ceyx; species Ceyx cyanopectus. Next base: position 63,988 of record VYZU01052206.1, read on the forward strand.
CCCAAAGACAAGCAAAAAGAAGCAAAAAGAAATAGGCATCTAATGGAAAATAATTCACAATTGATATTGTTTCTATGTATGTGGATGTTAAAGGAACTGTGCTACAGTTGTTGTGCAAGAGAGCCCTAAAATTAACTGCCTGGAACAGGAAAGTTTCTATTCTATCATTTTTAATAAAGCAGAAATGTATATACATTTCTATGGACATTATTGTTGGGAAAAGGGCCTCTAGTTGTCAATGAAAAATCACCACCAATATCACCTTTATGCATAAAAAAAGTAAATCTTTGCTATAAATGTCTTTTATTATGTGAAAGCAGAACTCATTTAATTCCGAAGGTGGAGGGAAACACATATAAATAAACTTAGCAACCATTTACTCATCAAATTAGAGAGCCCTAAATATATTCTAGCAGTCATAAACTATCAGCCACTTGTCACAACTGGAAGGTTTAGGCAGATGAAAAGTGTAATATTGCTTCTTGAAACACATACACCATTCTCTAAAAGAAGTTGTTGGAGCTGCCATGTTGGTGCTGTGCTATAATTTGGTGAATTTATTCCTGAGCTTTTTCACATTTCTTAGTCCAGATGTCACATAAAGACCATAGAGAAAAAAAAAAAAAAAAAAAAAA
>VYZU01052208.1:0-35723 GCA_013401355.1 Ceyx cyanopectus
CCCCCCTTTTCGGACGGTATTTTTTTCTCACTCTGTTTTCTCCCCTTAACCTCCTCTTTTTTTTGTGTGTCCGCCTTTCATTTAAAGCGAGGCTTTACAGCTTGCTACACTTTCTAAGTGCATCAATAGCCACTTTAGAAATACAAACAACTTTTAAAGATAAAATAACCAAACCAGAATGGGACTTTCAATGGGGGAATAGTTGTTGTCCTTTACCATGGAGTGTGCAGCCGCCTCTGCCTAATCCAGCTTTCATTTTCACCGACAAATGCCAAGAATCTATATCTGTCTCCCAACCCCTCGGGAGCTTGATTACACGACAAAAGGCTGCCATTATCCGCAGGAGAAAACAGGGAGGGGACACGGGGGCTCGGGCCTCTGAGGATGAGGGCATCTCCAAACTATTGACTTAGTGGATGAAGTCAAGAGCAAACACGCTGAGATCTGAAGAGGGAGGGGGGAAGGAGCTGGAGGGAGCGGGGGGCGGGTTGTGGGATGCTCAGGGAAGGATCGGAGGAAAAGCGGCAGCAGAAAGTCCTTGGAAGTATGAGAGGAATGGGAAAGAGAGAGTTTGGAGGGGAGTGAGGGGAATAACCCAGCTGTGGAAAGGGTTTTTTCACTCTCCCCACGCAAGAGCAGGTTGATCGGAGACAGCTCCCCCTCGCTCTCCGATCCTCTGTTATTCGCTCCCCTCCCGCGTTGCCTTCCCTCGTGGTGAGATTGAATTTTAAAACATATCTTCCTCGCATTCCCAAATGAGGAATTTGGGGCTAAAAGGAGAAAATCCCTAAATTCTGCTTCCTTGGGGAAAGGAAGGGGTGGTGCGGAGCTCTCCCCGCCGCCGACCTGCGCATCCTCCCCGGGCTGGGCTCAGGTATCTCTCCCCAAACTGGAGGTACCCCCGGGATAGTCTTTCCTCCTCCTACCAAAGTTTAGGGGTGATGGAGAAATCCACCCCTTCGCTGCTGCAAAAACCCGGTGGCCGGACTCTGGTTTGTTTGTTTTTTTCTCCCCAAACTGGGACTAAACCGGGTCAAGGTCTCGGCTGCGCGTTTGCCCAGGGAGCCGCGTTCGCTCCCCGGGCTCAGCCCAGCAAAGAAAGGTTGTGAATTAAGGGCTGCGAGGGATGGGGAGGGGGGTGGTGAGGGAGAGGAAAACCTGCCTGTGAAGCCCCCGCGGGTCTGGCAGGGAGGAGAAGTCCCCCCACGCCGCTGCTTTTCAGGTTTAACTGGCTGCGTTTTGCATGACTGCCTCATTAGCCACTGCTGAGATGGGATTTGAGGTCCAGGCTCATCCCGGCCCGTGGTGGACAAAAGTTATTTCAGCCCTATCTGTAATTTATCTGGGTCACCTAGGGAGAAATCCTCCGGGTAGGGAGAGTCCTAGACGCTGTACCAAAGGAGTCCCACCGCCCTTAATTACTCTTTAATCAACCTAACGCTGTGGTCCCCTTTAAAGAACTGCTTTCGGTGCAAGAGCTGCGTTTAAGCATCTGCTTCCCGGCCGAGTCTGAGGAGCCAAAAAGCTGCTCCAGCTTAAGGGATTTTAAGGTGTGGAGCGTATGTTTCGGGCTGGACTCTGCGAGCATCTTTTTTTGTTGTAATCACAAAAGTATTAAACAAAGGTGGCGGGGAGGTGGGAAGAACCTAGAGGATCCGATTTAAACTACAAAGGCACGCAAAAAAAGAAAGAAAAAAAGAGCCTAAATTCATCTCTTAAGCGAAATTTATCTCTGGGGAGAGCAGAGCTGCAAAAAAACCCCTCTCCCATCTCCCGGCTGAGGGGCCGGCTGGGCTTTTCCTCCTTGCCGGATAGTTTATGTTATTTATTTTTGATTTCCCCTGTGATGATATATAGGAAAAGGCTGTGAACCTGCTGTTCGCAGCGGGGTGCTGACCTAGGAGCGCCGTGGCGAGGTTTCCTCGCCGAAATTTTGCTTTGCTTTGGGGAAAGCTGTGCGGCATCCCCCGGTTTTTGCGGTCCTACGGACAGTTCACTGTCTGGCAGGGAAAGAGCAGCTGCTGGGAGAGAGAGAACAAGTATTAGAAGAAAGAAAGAAAGAGGGGAGGAAAAAAAAAAAATCCTCGTAATCTTGGGACGTATATAATCTACGTCTCCCCGAATCCCAAAAGGCAGCGGGCCCGTCTCTCTGATTTATTTTTACGCTAGCCTAGTTTGCATCCCAAAGAAGTAAACTGCTATTTTTAACCGCTGCTTTAAAGCTTAATTAAAAGCCCCTAAACTGATTGTTTTGAAAATTGATTTAGAGGAATTGCCCCAGGGCTGAGACGCTATCTAAGCCAAGTTGCGGTCCCAGAGCTCGCAGTGGTGTCTGAGTCGTTAACCCCGAAGAGGCAGGAGTCGCCGGGTATGGATGACACATGGGCCAGCGGGGTCCCTACACCCTCTGCAAAGAAAGGTCCTTTGTTAGCCCCCGCTACTGGCTTGCTTGGGTGGATCTCCGCTGGTTTCCTGGAGTTACGAGGTTTAATTGAATTAAGGGAAGCTCTGAGATGCTTGTGGCACCGGGATGGGAGAGTTCCTCCTTTCATCTGCAGATCTCGGGAGCCGGGGTGCAGGAGGGTGGATGTAGGAAAGGGTTGTGCCACATCCAAAGGTGGGGGAGAGGTTTTTTGGTGTCCAGACCCCTTTCTCCCTCGGCCAAGCTCCCTTTTTCCCAGCCATCTGCTCCCGGCAGAGCCGCCCGAGATGCTGCCGAGCCACCGCTGCTGTAATTATATTCAATTGCTTCCCCGGGAGAAGGGGCTTTACCTGCTTAAAAGGGGTGAAATGAAAGTTGGTTTGAAGGCTTTGGGGGGAGGTTGGGAAGGGAAGTGGCATTTCAGCCCCGTAATTAGATGTAAACAAGAATAGAGACGGGGCTCCATGGTCAGACAACTTGATTGTTAAGGGATTAACACCTAAGTAAACCAATAAAGGCTCCGCGTTGCTGGTGAGAGGGCTGCGGGCCAGGCAGGGGCTGTGTAAGACTATCGAGGCCTAATGGGCTCCCCCCGGCAGAGCCAGGGCAGAATATTAATAAATCCCCAAGAAAACGGCGAGTTATTCCCGGCCTGGGCACGTGTGAGGCCACCGCGAGAATTTTCGGAGCCCGTTTCTTCAGCTTCTTGGCAAAGGTTTGAGTTGTTGGTGCTGTTTCTACTGCCTGGGAAGCGAGGGAAGAGTCCCTTCTCTTCGGGATGCCTCATGGTAGGCACCCATCGCCCTATTTATTAGGGGAATAAATGAGTTATTAGGTGATTTACTATCTACTTGTAAGGAGTGGAGCACTCCCGGGTGTCACCACCTCCACACGTGTAAGTAGAAGGGTTTCTTTAGCACTGCAGGTTCCTTCAACCCCCTAGTTTCTCCATCCCTTCTTAATAATAGCTTAAAAAATCCCCAACCAACCCCAAATCCTTCAGGGCCAGTTTGAGCAAAACCCTTCTGGGCGTAGCTCTCCAGGTTTGCCTCCAACTGGGCTTTTGTCGTCGTTTCTTTTCCTCTTTGGTTGGTATTTCGGCCTCCCCACCCCTGGCTCCAGCTCTGCTCAGACTTGGAGTGGATGGAGGAGTTTAACCTTTGGGGGGAAAAAAAAATAAAAATCAGGTCTGGTTTTAAGTGATGTGTTGGTACCTGTAAGCCTGATTTCCATGGCTTTCTGCCGGCGCGGATTTGGGATTGAGAGGTACCTGAAAGGCTCAGAGTCAAACTGAGTTCAATAACTTGGGTATGTTTTGTTTTTCCTCCATCTCCCCAGCTTCCAGTGGTCTCTTTACTCTAATATCGGAGCACTCTAGGGTGTGGGTATTTCTTCCTCCTGATTGCAAATAACCGAAAGATTAGCACCAGCAGCTGTTTGGAATTGGAACAATGGAGAGACCTAGGAAGTGGAGAAATTGAAAAAGGAGAACCCCCCTCCTAATCACCCAGCTCAAAGTTCACCAAGTCAGACTGCATGACTTAACGTGACCTCCACCTCGGCTTCACAGGGCTGTTTGCTTATATGAAGGTTGGGGGGAAGAAAAAGAGAGGAAAGGGAGAGGTGGGGGCGGAAAAAAAAATGAGGGGGGAGTTTAATGAAATTTCCTATAGAAATGAGAGGTTATTGCCTGGCTGGACGGTTCCCTTTACCCAGCCCGTGCTCTCGGTCCTTGCCCCCTAGGGTGAGTTTAGGGGGTTCCCTACTCCCCCCCCGGGGGAAATGCCCCCTCTCCATCCTCTTCAGGATGGGGGGTGGAGTGTGGGGGTGCGTGTGAGATCCTCAATGCCGGGGTCCGTCTCTGCGAGAGCCGTCGGGGCTGGGCTGCTCTGCCCAGATTCGCAGCATCCCGTGCTGGGGGGGTCCCCCCGCTGTGGGGTAAAGGTGTGTGAGGGGGTATCCGTACCCCCCCTGCTGTGGGGCAGGGGGATCGGGTTCACACAGCAGCCCGGCCCTGCGCTGGCTGGTGAAGTGTGAGAGCGGCTGAGCTGTCAGGAGGGGTTTGAATGGGATCCCCTAATGGATTTGACTCGGAAATCTCGACTTGACCAGTTTTTTCCTCTTTAAAACAAACTCATTAAACTTGTCAACACTCATTAGGGCCTTAAACCGCTGAACTGGAGTCACTGGGGAGAGCGGTTGGTGGGGGGCTGCCTCGGGAAGGAGAGGTGGGAAGGGGGGTAGCCGAGCATCGCCTCCGCGCCGGGCTGCAGCCGGACTCCCTCGGCTTTGCCGGGCGGGGAGAAAAGGGGCTGCCAGGAAAATAAACGTCTTAAAAGAGAAATCAAGGGAGGAGAGAGGGAGCCGGCACGGGGAGGGGGTTGTGCCTTAGAAATAGGGGCATCACCGTACCCCCTCCAACTCCCCCCTCCGCCTCCGGGCTCGGCTACAAAGGAGGCGCCGGGGAAGGGGAGGGTTCCGCGGGGCAGCCGGAGGGGCCGGGCGAGAGACTTCGGTTTGGGGCCGTTCCCTGTGATTCGAGAGCCTGCGTGGGGAGATATATCTGCAGAGGCTGTGATTTTTGCAATTGCCGGGGGAATGGGGGGGAACGGAGAGGGAAAAGCTAGAGGCAGATTTCAGCCCTAAATCTCCTGGAAATGAGCCTGGTCTCCGAAATTCCTTCCCAATCCCCCTATCCAAAATATTTTGAGAGCTGTAAAATTAGTCGGAGATCGTCTTAATTCTGTCGGCAGGACGAAAATTGCTTTGGAAGGGGAGGGGGGCAATTAAATATTGCGCATTTCTCCGTCTCTTCTGAATAGGGGTTTTGTTTGGGGTTGATTCAGTGTTGTGGTTTGTTTGTTTTGTTGGTTGTTGTTCGGGGTGGGTTTTTTTGTGTGTTTTTTTTCCTTTGGTTTGGTTTTTTTTTGTTTTGATTTTTTTTAAAAGGGTTTATTCTGATGCTTTTCAAGACTCGGTTCCCCTTTAAGGGGAAAAAAACCCACCCCCACCCCTATTTAAAAAAAAAAAGAGAAAAAAAAAAAAGGCAGATTCGAGACCTTCTGTTATTCCCCTCTCTGAGAATGAGAACATCAGCTATTCAAGCGTATTGATGAACTCCCCCAAAAAGTTTATTAAGAGAAGCGAAAACAAAAGGACTAAAGGCCGCAGGCAACTGGACAGACAGTTTATAAACTAAGGTCCCATTGTCCCCCTGAGGCAGATGCATGAATACCTCTGAATGGGTCCCTTTGGAGTGACAAGATCAAGCCAGACAACAGCATGTTAAAAGGAAGGAGCGCTGTTTCTCTTTCTCCAACCCAAAGATCTGCTCCCCCTACTCCTCCTGCATTAATGTACATCTGCAGGGGGAGGAATAAATAGCTCCTTAGGATCTGCGGCCTTCGGGGTTTTTATTCTTCCACCCCCGGCACTGGCTCTTTGCACCATATGCTGCAGATCAGGCCTCCTTTCTCCGCAGCCTCCAGCCAGGCAGTCGCCTAAAATGATCCCCAGCAATCGCAAACTTTCTTCCCTCTCTCTCATCCCACCCCCCCCCTTTCCTCTTTCCTTCCCCCTGCCGCTGTTAAAATCGCGATTTACGGCCTGCTTGTCTAGGAGATCCCTCGTGGTCAATTAGGTTTGCACAGAGCAATTTAACTAATAGGCTTTGATGGATTTATTTTATTTTTTTTTTCTTTTTTTTTTTTTTTTTNAAAATCATAATGAGCTGTATAAGCACCTGATTGCCTCCCTTCGCCTCTTTCGGACACTTTCCACCTTTGCTGAGGTTAATTCAGAAAAGTTTTATAAAGCCTTGGAAGGGGAGAAGAGCTTTAAAGTGTGTTTGAAGTTGATGACAGTTTAGATTTATAATCTCAAGCTATTTTGTTGCCTGGACAATGGAAAAAACAGGGAAAGTGAGTTTCTCGTCGCTTTGGCCCTCAAAATAGCTTCTAGAGGTGCAAGAAATAACCCAGGCAGGTTGTAAACCCAAACATAGAGATTTTTTCACCCACCCAAACCTCTTGGTCCTCTCATTCACATCCCAGCCCTGGGTGTTTTTGTGTCCCCTCCATCCCTGTTGTCACATCGAGGGGATCCCTCTGAGGTGGGAGCATCTCTGGGCGGCTGCTGCCGTGGCCACGAGGATGTTTTGAGGCTGATGGATCAATCTAGTCGGTGTCTGATGCTCATAGAGCCTGTTTGCACTCTCCTTAACGAGAGACAGCTCCCAGCGCTGGGTTGGGAGGTCAAGTGATGATAATAATAATAAAATGACCTGCCTTTCCCCAGCCTCACCTTCCCCTCTGCAGCGGAAGAGTTGCTATTTCATGGCTGGCTAAAGTCAAACTTCCCTCAAGGGGGTTATGTGACTTATGACCCTCCTAACCTGTACTTAGTGCTTTCCAAAGGAGATGTGCTCCCGGAGAGGTGATGTGAATGGAGATGGAGCCACTAGGGCAAAACCAATCTATTAAAAAAAAAAAACCAACCCAAACAACAACAACACACAACAGGAACAGAGAGGGGAAGAAACACCGAGCAAAAGCAAAAAAATAACCAAAGCAGAGTTTCCCACTTATGGAAATATCTGGTTAATCAGCTAAGGGAACAGTTCATAGGGAGCTGTAGGATGTGTGGTGCTGGTGACACTCCTGCCGTTTAACTCTTCACAAACCCAAGGAGAACTTGAGCACCAGAGGAGCTGCCCCGTTTTCAGCCACGGTTTGGTGGCAGCGATGCTTTCACAAAGGGATGGTGAGTCCATGTGCACATGGTGACAGCATCTCACTGCCCCATATCAGCTCCCTCATTCCACACTAAACCTACTCACGGGCCCAGTCCCAAGCCCTGTTCCTAGGAATTGTCTTGGGACAGCAATCTGCTCCCACGGTAGAATTAGTTAATTAATCTTCAGCCATGTTTGATTTTATGGATATGAGCAAATGAACAAACTGATGGCCCAGGTTTTTGTAGGACAGGGGATACTTTTCAGCCCCTCAAGTGCAGGGATATTTGTATTATTTCCCTTTGGGATTTCCATAAGGTGCATTTGCCTGAAAGCATCGCAAATGGAGCTGGGGAGAGGAAAAAATTAAACAGATGAGGAGCTGATGTGTGAAAGACCAACAGATTTTGGGTCATTCCCGTTCCCATAGTGGCTCCCGGAGGCATTTCAAAGGCAAAAGAAGAAGAAAAAAAAAAGAAACGGGAAAACATAAACACATAATCAAACCAAGGAGCCAGTTAACCAGGCCAATGCTCACAATCCCAAAGTCCCATTTAGCTGCTCGCAGGATTATCACTTGTTGCTGATTCAAAACCAGCAGGTGTTGTCAGCTATTTATGATCGCTGTTATTTATATGGTGCCACCGGTGTGCCTGGCGCTCGGCAGCCACGTACAGATGAGAGCCAACCTCTCCCCTGAGAAGATACCAAACTAAATTAGCCTTAGCACAGCAGCAGACGTTAATACGCAGCATATGGGGATGAGGGGAAAAAGAGAGGTTCAAATCCACAAAGCTCGGGCAATCTCTGGGCGTTAAATCCCACGCCCGTCGCCCCGTTCCTTTGATTTTTCTAGGAGTGGCAAAAAGAAATAGATCTGTGTTTATGAGGGGGATGGGTTATGGCACCAGGGTAGGGACCGAGGTCGGGCATCGCCCCTCGCCTTGCGGATGGGATGGGTGGATGTTATTTGGTTTATTGGCCAGGAGTGTGATTTGCAGCCGTTGGCGTTCGGTGGTCACAGCCAGAGCCAGCTTGTGGTGGGGAAAAGAGCTGGGGGAGAACCTGAGTGAAGCAGCTTGCCCAGGTTCACAGGGTGTATCAGTGGCAAAGCCAAGACTGAAGCCTCGTGTTAAAATTGCTGAGCAAAGCCCCCATTCAGAGCCTTTATTTATTTTTTTTTTTCTTCCAAACCTGGTGGGTTTATGTGGGCAAATTCCCATGGTATTTGCAGGAGTTTTACCGTTCTCCATATTCAGTTTTTAAAGACTGAATATGGACCTGGAGACTTGGCTTTTTCTTTTTCTTTCTTTCTTTTTTGTTTTCTTTAGAGGCAAATCAGCTCACAGAGCGAACAACTAGATGCTACTTGGAAATAAAACACTTTTCCAGCTTAGGCCTGCAAAGGCTTACGTTTGTAGGCGACTTGATCCAAACGAGTCATCCCATCCCATGTCTGTGAGAGGATTCCCCATGTAAGCAAAATTGACCAGTACGACATTTATAGGGATTGGGTCAGGCACCGGTAAGAAGCATTCCCTGGCCAAAGGAGGCTGCACGGGGAGAAAAAAAAATCAGCTCTGCAAAACCTAACCAGCCTCCTCCTATCTTAGGCTTGAGAGACAACAGTCATGGGCCAAGGAACTGGTCACCACTTAGCTGGCCATGGTGTAAAATGCAAAGTGACCTCCTGTAATTGTTTGAGGAGGGTGGGACCCTGCTGTAAAGCTCTGTAAACTGGGCTCCCCCTGCCAGGTCTTTCCCCCCATCCCCTCCTCCCCAGCATGTTTTAAATGATTTTGGATTTTAATGCAGGGCCCGGAGCTCATTCCTTCGTATTCATGGCATCAAACAAGAGGCTGCTGCCCCCAGCTGGGTTCCTTGAACTTAGAAGCAAAGTCTACTCAATATTACCTTAATTAATTAACTAAAGAGACAATGGCTTTTGAGGTCTCACCTCTATTTCCAGGGAGGGGGGCCTTTTGACAGAGCCCTGCCATAAACTAATTCCAAGTTCCAGCAAGGAGTCATAGGGGGAAGAGATAAGTGACACTATTTACTTGTTTACCAAGACAATTTATGTCATATTTGTTTTTCCCCACCTTCCGTCTGCAGCCCTGAAAACTCTGTTGGGGGTGCAGGGGGAAGGAGGAGGAGGAGAGAGTATTATTTGCATTAACCACTGAAATCAAAGCACATTCCCATCTGAAAAATACAACTTCATAGCTTTTGGTATCTTCTTTTTTTTTTTTTTTTTTTTNTTTTTTTTTTTTTTTTTTTTTTTTTAATTTTAATTTACAAAAACTTTTTGAAGCTTTCCAGGTTCAATATAACAAATCTGAGCTTTGATGCTTTAAAAGTGCCATAAAGAGCTACAGGCAACATCACAGTTAACCAAAAAAAATATATATATACTTAAAGGCTCCTGTGAGGACTTGTATCTATTCCGAATGTTGTGGGTGGTTTTTCTTGTATTTTCTTTTTTTCATTTGCAAGCAAACACTGAATAGATGTTCACTGGTTTATTCCACTCGGTAACAGGCATTTTATATTTTGTAGCAGCAAAACACATGTTTTAAAAGGTGATGGTGAAATGTTATCAGCTGGAAAATCTACCTGGGAATATATATGTCATATACTGACTATCATTACTGGATTTTGGGTCACCATACCTCAGAAGAAGGGCAATATGATCAGTACTATTATAGGTTAGGAAATGAAAGCAGAGGTTAGATGAGCATGTCACTCTGTATCCCAGCAGGAGCTCAGAGTTAAAGAAGGAGCTGAATCTGTATCTCCTGGAATTCCATCACAGCCTCCTCCATCTTCACAAATCATCTCCTTTCTGAGGCTTCAACCCACTCACTGGGCCAGAATTCTCAAATAATGTAAAATGGCTTCACTTCGTGGGGTTCTGTAAATCGAGTAGATCACTGGTTGTGGGTTTGAGGAGGGTATTTGGAGTCTGTGATCCCCAAGCTCTGCATCTCCTCTTTTTTTTTTTTTTTTAATATGCTGCTGGGTGCAGAATTTCAATTATTAGGCAAATGATTCCCCTCTCTGCCCACTGGTGTCAATAAGAATTGTCCACGCCGACGCAGCTAAGAAATCTCAGGGAATCTCTAGGATTATGTTCCTTGCGTGCAAGGAAACCAGGTTATTTCATAGGAGATTCCTCATTTGGATCAGAGAAAGGATCAGTTACCTTCCCCCCCGATATCCTTACATTTTTGGTCTGGGTTTCATTGCTCAGAACTTAGGTCGGTGCGTGCAAAATACGTTTGTGTGTATTTCAGAGCTCTGGGGCATGTGCAAACGTGATCACTCATAACCGCATCTCCCCGTTTAAGGCATGCAGTTCTGGAAGCCCAGGCTTAGCCACTGAAAATTTGGTCCTTATTGTCTCCTGTCCCAAATCTGCAATTACTTATGTCCATATTTAATCTTATACATGTGAGTAGCCTCACGGTATGAAACACAGGCACGATTAAGAAGATACTTCCACTACCACCTCCTCTAGAAGGGAATGACTGAAAAAGGGGATGGTTAGCTCAGCAAGCCACAAGCATTCCCTGGGGCACAGAGGCTCCTCATATACTCGTTGTAGCAAAGTTGTGCTCACACAGAAGGTCGAAGGGAGAGATTCCATCATAAACCAGTGAAGTTGCTGGAGCTGCTTAAGAGCAACATCTTAAATTCTGGCTTTGCCACTGGATTGCTTTGCCTTTGACCGAGCTGCTTCACCTCCCCATGGTTGTTTCTGTTCCCACCTCTGTCTCATCTAAATAAGAGTGGTCTCTCACTGTGTTTTCATTCAGTGCTGAGTGTAATAGGGAACCAAAATGACTGAGCCAAGTCATCCTTGCAGTAATAACACATGCTGCTACTGTGGTTTAGCTAAAGGTCTCCTAAAGCTGGAGGATGTCTAAGAAATATCTAAGTGCTGCAAGAGCTGCTGTTAATAATTCAGTAGGTGAATGTGAGCCAGCTCTGGACTAACACTTCTTCACCATGTCTCAAAAGCAGTGAAGGTTTTATACATGTCAAGGTTCCAAGGAGATCGCTCTTAATAATTATTGGTACCCATAAGTCTACAGTTTGGGATATTTAACAGTCTGCTCTGTTGCAATCAGGTTCCTTTTCTTGCTTCTTGCACCAATTACGTGTGAGTTGGAGTCTTCAAACGAGCCCTGGCTCCAGCTGGCACTGCCCACTGGGCACTCAGGGATGAGCAAGGGGTGCGTGGGAATTAATTGCGAAGCTCGTTACCATTTCAGGACCGAGGTTGTCGTGAGAAGTGCTGCACTTGTGTCTGCTAACGACACACAGTGGTGTCGAGGGAGAGCTGGGGCTGGCTGTGGTTTGTAGGGGGTTTGGCTGGCTTTGATTCTGACGTTCCCTCCCGTCGCTCGCGTGTTCTTGCCATTCAAGCCTCTGATCTTTGCGGGGGGCTTGGAGGGTTGGGCAGGATTGTCTGGTTGAAACGCCTTAGAACAAAAAGTGACATCGGTGGTGCTCCGTGTCACTTTGTCCCTCCTCTCTCTCTGGGAAGCAGAAGCCTCGATTGGAGTTGTGTGACTGTACAGTTTGCCATTTCCTCACTTCCCAGTCACAAATATGACGAGGGAGCGAGCGATGGCAATAGGAGAAGACACCTCTGGAGCTGTTCCCCCAGAAAATGCAGTGGCACTAGCTGAGTAAAAACTACTGGGCATATTCCCGTCCCATTTCTTTGACTCCTCTTTGATTCCGATTACGGGCGACCCGTTCCCAAGACCATGCAACTTAAAGCTTATTCTCCACATTAGTGGGGTTACAAAACTGTAATTGCTCAGAGCTCTGGGTTTGGGACACAAGTCTGATTTCCTCAAGGCTCACCTGAGACTGACCTACTCGATGCACACAGGATTTCAGCCTGGACTCGAGCCAGGGACCTGAGGGGGAGAGCAGCCCATTGCTAGGAAGAGGGTAGAAAGGATGTCTTGTTTATGGGTGAAGCCACCTGGCTCCCTTTATCCAGGCGGCACCACTTCTGATGTACCTTTCAGAGGGGCAAGAGGGTGAGGGGACTGGAAACCCTTCAGAAATGGAAATGCCGTCCATTTGTTTATAATTTTATACCCCGACATGTAACCTGAACCTGATGGAGTCAATAAAGAATTAAACCTTTGCATGTTTCCTACCTCAAAAATACTGGAGCAAATCCAGGGCTCTTGAAGGCAAATTATTCCAAAGAGCTGAAGGGAAAAAAAAAAATAAAAGAAGCTTGACTTTTTGTATTTCCCCCTCTTTTTTTTTTTTTTTTATTAATTTTCCTAAAGTTTTGAAAGAGTGCCCTTACTTGTTCTCCAACATCAATGGACAAGCAAGGCATTTTCGGGAGCATGGCCAGCTAGCTGCGAAGCATGCCCTGCGACTTACAAATAATTACATTTGCTCAGAGGAGTTTTGAGCCTTGAAACTAATTCCAAGGGAATGAAATTTTCTCAGTCTGAGAAGGAGTCTCAACGCAGAATTTTCATTTTCCGTTCTTTTCTCAGGGAGAAGAATTTTCTGCTCACAAAATACAAGTTAAACACCTCGGGACGGGCTTACTTGTTGCAATGATGCAGTTTGGCTTATTAAGTGACCTGTGAATGTAGGTTTTTCAGAGATTATTTATAGGTTATTAAGTAACCTGTGAATTTATTTTGCCATTAGCATTCCTGTACAGTGAGGTTTGTTGTTTGTGTTTGTGTTTTCTTTAAGTGTAGAATATAGCCAGCTTACATAGGGTAAAACTGACCTAGTTGTAAATCTAGTATATTGATTTTGTGTGCCACAAATTGAAGGGTGACGTGGAGATAGAGGTGTTGCTTTGGCCGATTAAATCAAATGAAAAGCAAGGATTATGTGGCACAGTGTGATGCTGCTCTGTCCATCTCTCCTAGCTCAATATTCTCTAGTGTTTGGCTATATCCTGCTCAAGCCAGTGGTGAGCTGAGGCATTGCAAATGTGTAATTTCTCTCTTCTGGAGCGCACTGGTTTAGACTGGGAAGAAAATACACTGACAAAACTATGTTCTCAGCTTATAAGAGCATAGGCAGAGCACCTGCTTTTATTCAGGATTTGTGCACTGGGTGGAGGGAGAGGACAATGGCTTGGCACCTCTGTACATATATATTTATTTTGTAAAGTAACAGAACTACAGCCTGTGGGAGTGGGGGGACCAGTGTGGGTCCTACTGGATCTCTAAGGAACTGTAACTTTGAGCTACCTCCAAAGTGAGAGTTCTACCTAAAGGCTACACATGATCAAAGTGTATGTGTAATATAGCTGAGGATGGCTGGATAGGTAGGTCTGGGAGTTGGGAATAAGCAGCTTGATTGCTCATGCCCCACGTTACCCATCACATTACACCTGGGTAAAGCCACCAAAAGAGCTGCAGTTCCCAGTGACTGCTCTCGGGGCACAGCAGCGATGTGAATTCAAGGGAATTCAGGGTAAGTGAACTCAAATAGATGGACCTGGGGAGGAAGGAGAGGGGTTGGCATCCTGGCAGGATTCTGGGGAGCTTTGTGCACCAGCCCAGTTAGCTCAGTGGTCACTAGGAACCAGAGGAGCTGCACTGAGATGGGGACCCTACTCTGTTTCAGCTGAACTCCACGACCTGTCCCTCTCTGGGGCTGAACTTTGCTCCCATTTCAGCTCTGAAATCAATGAGCTGGCTCTGCAAACCAAGAGGAAAACCTGCCTCTTGCTCTTTCAGAATGGCCAAACAGCAGGGACTGTCCCCTTCCTCCATCCCAGTATCACTGGTTCCTCTTGGCTCCTTCCAGTCCCCAATAGCTTTCCTGCTCAGCCAGCTGAAAGGCTGCCAGGTTCCCAGGGATTTCTCCACTCCTGCTCTACCCTCTGGATCTAGAGGGGCAAAGAGTGGGAACCCTCTGCACCCCTTTTTTGGGGGCCAGCCTTGCTCCCTCCCAGCGTGACCCCCCAAGTAACCCACAGTAAAAAAAACAAAAAACAAAAAACCAGCCTCTCAGAATTGTAAGGGTGTTTTGGATTTTTTTTTTTTTTGGCTAACTTTATCAGTGCCCGAGCACGCCTTGAAGTGTCAGCTTGACATAATATGTAACAGTAATTAAGAAATAAGCCTCTTGCCCGGTTTCACAGCAATCATTTAGCTAAGTAACTACCATGGTCCAGTGCCTCAAAAATCACCATTAGCCCACGCCACTTATGGCCATAAAATTTCTTGTTTTCTGCTTTTCATCGGACTCACCCTGGAATCTTCGTTTTGCTTTATTTATACATTTGCACTCAAACAATGGCAATAAACCCATTCCCAGAGTGTTGCAAATCAGAAATTTGTCCACATTTTTTCCACCACCTTCCTGGGTGAAGCTGCCTTTTGCTTGGGAACGGCGGTGGCTGGAGGCAGCTGGGGGGGGGGGGGGNGGGGGGGGGGGGGGGGGGGGGGGGGGGGGGGGGGGGGAGAGCAGGGTGTCGCTCGGAGATTGATCGGTGCTGTTGGAAGTCGCTGGGATGGGGCAGAGAGGGGGAGCCGGAGGAATCTGGCATGAAAAGGCAGTTTGTGGTGACAGGAGTTTCTTTTGAAAGACCTGATTGAATCAGACCTGAGGCGGGAAGAAACGGCTGTTGCCTTCATTGAGTTTTCAGTAACTTTTCCCCCCCTCCTACCATCGAGGTTTTTCAGTTCGGGCTTTTTCGCTTTGTTCTGTTCTCACGTGTCCTCTGCTGTTTAAGCTGGAAGAAATAACCACGAGGTCCTGCCTGCAGAGCGAGGCAAAAAAACAAAACCAAACCAAACCCACAGAGATCATTGGACATCTCACTCAGTTCCTAGCAGCCAGTGACACACATTTTTCACCATTCTAAACCAGTGGACCGCTACTTTGGGCAGAGCCTCTGGTTTGGACGCTGGTTCGCTGTTAGGCTCTTAACCACCGTAAATTATGATTAAAACTCTCTGCAGACAACTCAACGGAGCAGATCGTGATGCTGTGACACGAACAGGAGTTGTCTTTGTCAATACAATTTATGGAGAAGGCTCCTCACTTGGCTTTATTACCACAATATCTGCAAAGCACCCGTCCCCGGGGACCGTGCTGCGAGCCGTGCTTGCAAACACCGACACTAAACAGTTTGCCTTCAATTAAATAAAAATCTATGATGCCCTGAAGCCTCTTTTCCTCAATATTAAGGCTTGAGCCTTTACCAGTACACCTCCTGTGGGCCCAGTGCAGGTTTTACTGGGCAGCTGACTTAGGGAGTAATGACTGCTCACTCAAGCAAGCGCCAGCTGGCATTATGGAGATTTACCCCCAGTGACATCTGAATTGAGCTTTGAGTAAATGCCCTCGTATTTGGTCCACTCAACTTCAGAGGGAGTTTTGTCTGAATCAAAAGAAATAGGGACAGGGGAGGGAAAAAAAAAAAAGGAAAAAAAAAAAAGATTTTAGGACTTAGTAGTTACTGAAGTCGGACTGCCTGGATTTCCCTCTCTTGTGGTATTTGGACACTAGAGACAGCGTTGGGACTTAAACTGAACTATCAACTTGGGGAGGAAAAATTCCTACTGGCAAGAACAGCCTTGTGCTGACTGACATGTGCAGGAGATGACCTACTAAGTTGTTGTTTTTGTTTTTTTTCTCTTGCTGTTGAGTTTCTTTCTCCCTGGCTTCTTGGTATTTAAAGTTATTCTGCTAAAATCCATCTTTTCCTCAAGCCCTCATGTGAGCATCTCTCTTCAGGCAGACATCAAAGTCCTGCTCTTTCTGCACAAGGACCTGTGTAATCTACCCCGATTATAACTGCTGCCTGTACCTCCAAGTCTCTTCTGTCACCCTTTGTGAACCTGCCTGTAAATCTCTGAGATCAATTTACACTGCCTTTCCCCCCAGACTCTTGCCACCCTGTTTTTTTTTAATGTAGAACCATTTTGATTGGAAGAGACCTTTAAGATTATAGAGTCCAACTGTTCCCCCAGCACTGCCAGGGCACCACTGACCCCTGACCCTCAGCACCACAGCTCCACCGCTTGGAAACTCCTCCAGGGGTCACAGGGACTCCACTCCTGCCCTGGGCAGCCTGGGACAGCCCTGGACAGCCCTCAAGGGGAAGAAACTGTCCCTTAGCTCGAAACTAAACCTCCCCTGGGGCAACTTGAGGCTGCCCTCTTGTCCTGTCCCTTGTTCCTTGGGAGTAGAGCCTGACTCCTCCTGGCTCCGACCTCCTGTCAGGAGCTGTCAGAGCCAGAAGGTCTCCCCTGAGCCTCCTTCTCTCCAGGCTCAACAAGCCCAGGTCCCTCAGCTGCTCCTCATCACACCTGTGCTCCATCCCCTTCCCCAGCTCCATTGCCCTTCTCTGGCCATGCTCCAGCCCCTCCAGGTCTATCTTGATCCAGCCGGTCTCCGCATCCAGGTGCCTGCTCGGCTCTGATTGGCTGGGCCGCCCGCAGGGGGCGGGGCGAAGGGGCAGGGAGCCAATGGGAGCTCTCGGCCTCACCTGAAAAGGTGCGGGGCAGGGCTGGGCAGGTAGTGCTCGGTTCTCTCAGGGCAGGGCAGGGCAGGTTGTGCTCTGCCCCTCGGAGCGGCTGGAGCGGGGTCGGTTCGCCCCGGTTTGGGTGATGCACCTGAGGAGGCAGCCCCAGTGCGGGACCCCCAGGCACGGGACAGACGGACGGACAGACACGGGACGGTGCCACTCCAGCAGCCCCCGGGGACCCAGCCACTTGTGACAGCCTCGCCAAGGTCAGAGCCCTTGCAGCCTGTGCTGCCGTCGCTGTTCGCCTCAGGGGTCTGGGTTTGCTGGTGTTTGTCATTTCAGCCTTTACTGCTCTTTCCTTCCCTGCGTGTGCTGCTGCGCTCGGCTCTCTGTGTTAGCCCCGGGCGCTGCCACTGCCCGAATATCTCTGCTTTGCAATAAAAGCAGCGCCCAGTAAATCCAGCATTAGCTTCAGCCTCCGCTGCTCTCCCCAGAGCCCATCGCAGGGTTCGAGTTTGCTGCTTTAATACTCTCCAAGGGCATTCCTCCCCGAGCGCTCTTCCATCCTTGTCTCCAGCCCCTTTTTATTCCCATTTCTGCCACGCCAGTGGAGCGCAGGGCAGGCACTGCCAGCCCCAGCATTCAGCCACACTCCTGCCTGCCCTTGCAGGCTCTTGCCTCCAGGAAAAGCCACAACCGAGCTGGTTCCCGGTGCCATCTGAAATTTGGCAGGTGTACAACAGGCTTACACGACTCTTATTAGCAGCAGATCCATAGGGAAGGAGGGGCAGGGGGATTCTCTCCAACACAAATAATAGAGGAAGACCAGCTGAGTTGTTGTTGGGTTTGTTTCAGGGGAAGCTGGAGGGTTAGGGGAGGAAAAAAAGACAAACAAACCCAATGCTCCTTGTTGGTTTTTTTTTTTTGTGAACTTTGTAAGTTCATTATCTCTGGTTTAGGAAGAGGATAGAGCCATGATGGGCAGGAGGAGGCACTTTTCACCGAGTGAAGGGTATGCCCACAAACAACTTTTTCCTCCAGATGGGTGTGTGGATCAATGTCACTCACTCGTAGTCACCCTTGCAGACAATCCAGACCACTTATTTATTTCACAACAGCTCTGCTGGCCTGTGGTGACAGATGATCTCATCCCCAAGGACTTCCATCTTCTCTTTGTTGTTTTTTTTCCCCTTTACCCTGTTGGTTTTTTTTTCTTTTCTCCTTTTATTTTCAGTTACTAGCATACTGATGAAAGTGCACTTCTTGCCTTCAGTCATTCTCACTTTCCTCTCCACCTAGCAACAGTTTTTAGGTTAAGAAGCAACCTCGCCCATCACTTGTCAACCCAGCAGGCATGTAGTTCTGTGGCTCTCTTTCTGCCTGTGCCTTCACTGTGTACCTGGGAAGTGGCAGCTCCCTTGGAGCAAGGCTTTCTAACTCCAGCACACTTATTAGGACAAATCCCACTTCTTTGTTCTATCAGCACAGAGACCCCTGGCTCAGCACTATACCACGACAGAAGCAAAGTGCTATAAATGTCTCTGTCGGTGGCACTTGGAAGCCAAAGAACCTGAGAGGCACAATTTCATTCATGTACTTGTAATTTGGATTTATCTTTTTTTTTTTTTTTCCACTCTGCAGGTCCTGTTTATATTCTCCATGTCTGTCCAGGTCTTGAGGTATCACACACAGAATACATAAACACCTCAGAAGGTCCATGTATTATTATAGTTTGTAGCTTTTACCACCCTTCTCACCATCTTTATTTGGGGCTGTACCTTTGCTAGGAAGCCCTGTGTTAATTTATTTAAACTTATCTGGCCATTTGTAAGTACCAGATGAAAGCATTTGAGGATAATTTCCACCTCAGATTAAAGCTTGTGGAAGGAGGCTTAGGAAGTCCTGAGAGACCAATGCTTTTTAACCACAAACCAGTTAAGTGAGCACCTCTGCACTGGGAGCTGAGGAGGGCTGAAGATCAGCAAGGGGGCTCAGACCTTGTCTTGTGAATAGAAAAGCTGTTCTAATAAAAAAAAATGTAATTCATGACCTTATTTAGATAAATAAGGTTTTCATAGCAGAATTTTGCTGTCAAGTAATTGAGTCTTTGTGGGGCTTTTTTCCCCTCCCTTCTTAACTTATGTAAATGGCTTTCAAATGCTCATTTCTCTGTAGGTCTTGGGAGACTTTTTTCAGTCCAAATTTTCGGGCTTGAGATGTCTTAGAACTGTTAGGGTACTGCCCCAGTTTGGTCCTGTTTACCAAATAAATATCTTTAATGAAAAAAGCAATGCAGGTTTTTGCCCAAGTCAGCTGTGAATGAATTGACACCGGGAAGATTGCCCTTCACTCACCACAAGTAATGGTGAGAGTGATAATTAAAGAGTAGCCTGTGTCTCCATCAGGAAGTATCCAGCACTGGGAGCCATCGGGGGCAGGATTCTGGATTCAATTGACCATTTATGTCTTTTGTTATTAAAAAAACCCTTCTATTTGAATGCGTCAGCAGAGGGTGACATTGTGCAGGTTTGGGAAATATCTTGTGTACCATCAACAAAAAACTTTGAAGACCCAAGTGTTTAGAATGGATTAAAATAGAAAGAGAATAAGTTAGGCTTTGTGAAAATGGATAACAAATGGTAAGGAATTATTGCCATGTGGCACTGCTATGGACTGTGAAAATATTTAAAGCCTAAGTATTATTTCTATGCCTAAAATTTTTTTCATTTTCTAAGTACTATTTAATTTATAGATCTATATAAAATTGCACCTGGTCTCTGTTTGTACATGGTTTTAATGGGCATTTCAGTGACGGAAGAGAGTCCTCTGGGAGTGAAAATGATCCAAGTGGAATTCTGCAAGACTCTAACATGAGATAAATGTTAAATTGCTCTTCTAGGAAAGAGAAGCCTGTGCCCTTCCTGCAGGTTTTCTATGCTGGGCAGTGGAAAGTTGTTAGGAACTTGACTAAAACTGAATGTGGATGTTTTTTTGACCTCTCAAAATGTGTCTGGGCTGGATTTTGCTAGTAGTTGCTTGTGGAGCAGGTAGTGCCACATGCTTTCATCACCTTGTGTGGCACCTACAGCAACAAAACTCCTGTAGAGGTGGAAGCATGAGGCAAAATCTGTAACGATCGATAGGAGGGGAAGAGCTTTGCTGGGTACAAAGGGAGCTCCTGGTCTCTGAGATGTCTGCACCTAATAGTAGGTGTAGGGTGTGTGCTACGCTTTCAGAGTGGTGTGGTTTGTTGGTTTGGAATTTTTTTGTTCTTTTTTCCCCCCCAAAATATCATCATCCTTTCAAAGACCCGCCCATGTCCCGCACGACGAGGCTCTCTGGAGCTTCTTGAGTCGTGTCTGTGCGTGTCAGCTGTCCCCGAGGCCCAACACCGAACGGGGGACAATGCAGACAGATAAGATAATGGATGAGAAGGGAGTGGAAAATCTCTCCTGTATTCTGGTGGCATTTCTAAGAGCGATAGTGCTGGCAGCATTGGACCGAAAAGCGTATCCAGCACAAAGGGCTGGTAAGTCCTCTCCAGCTCCCACTGTGCCGCTAAAGCCGGTTGCAAATATCCAGGGCTGGGGCCCCTCGCAGTGGGGAGTGGAACGGTGGCTACGTGACCCAGGGCAGCCCTGCCATTCCCAGAATGGGGCTCAGCTCCTGCTGCTGCCGGTTGGAGCCCAAGGTTTCAATATCCCAGTGGGGCTTCTCCCCAGTGAAATCCCCCCGGGGTTTGTCTCCATCAAAACCTTCCCCTCACCAGCCCCCAGCACGTGGGGGTTCAAGGGAATATCCAGGGAATGAAGGGTCCAGTTCTTTGGCTTTGCTGGGGGCTTTGAGCCCAGGTCTGGGGTTTGCTCTTCAGGCTGTCCCAGTGTGTTGGAGGAAGTTGTTCTGCTGTTTGGAAAACAGCCCTTAGGCCAAACCTTTGTGGAGCTGTTGGATGTGCTGGGTGGCACCTGAATGCTCTGCTTGCTGGTTAGGAGAGAGGAATCTGCCTTTTTACCAGCACTGGGGTCATCCAGCAAACTCCTGCAGCCCAAGAGCTCGTTCTCCCTGGGCTTTTTGAAGCATGAAATGGGACTCTTTAGGCATGGAGGAAAGTGGTGAAGTAAGAAGGGCTGGCTAATCAATTAGTTGAATAATGTGTTAGAGCTGCAGGTGATATTCAGCAGTCATGTCTTGCAAGAGGGTCTGTTTTCACCGAACCAGGAGTTTGGGACTGGATAGAGGGCAAGTCTGGCAAGGTGCAGGGAATCAGACCAAGCTGTTAATATTTTTTTGGTATTATAATCTAAAAAGGATCAACAGCTGGACCCAGCAGCCACCTGGGAGTCAAGACATCCGAATTTTATTTCCAGTGTTGACTCAGATATGTAAAAAAAAGTTCCCTTCTTGTCCTCCTGCCATCATTTGTCCCTGTTTGCTTTGGTATGGTGTAAACCCCCCACCTAACCCTAGTTTTGGGCTGTAGGAACTACAGAAATACAACTGACAGTTAATACTGTTTCACACTCTGAAACACAGAGAATCTGGACAATTCAGACAACTGCATTTTTGAAGTGTTTCAAATTTCAGGGGGAGGTAATTTCTTCATTTAGTTAAGCCAACTTGCCCAATCCCAAGAGGAAAATCTCCATGCTTGCACCCTGAATGTCCTCGGCGTGCAGAATGAAATTATTTACCAGCTGAAGAAGTATGAATATCAAAAGGTTCATTAAACATTCCAGCTAATTTTTTTCTGGTCTGTAAAATTTGGTTGGGAAGAAGGGGTGGATGAAAGGGGTTGGGCTTTTGCATGGTCAGTGCTCAGCTTTCAAAACTGTATGTGGTGTGGAACTAACTTACATATTAGCAGCCCCCTTGAAGGGTGAGTGATTCTCACGTGGGCTCATCAGGAGCTGGGAAAATATTTTTCCTGTGACATTTTGTGCACTTGCTCTGCCCATTCAAGCTGAGGATTGCGAATGTTCTTCTTGTATCACTCCACTGCTTGGTTTTCAAAGAGGTTTCTTTGGGTTTCTGACTTTTGGGGTTTCTTTGGATGAGAGTTGTTAAGATTTCTGTGCTGATATTGCTCTGAGTTTGTTTTTAATTGCTCTTGCCAGCCCCATGTGTAGCTCGTGAGGTATTTTTTAATGTATATTTTCATCACCTTGCTGGCCTAACTGCCACAAATCACCTCCTACCCCAGGAGACTTCACGTGTCCATGCAGGTCCCAGAGATCCAGGCACACAGATCCTCTCCCTCTTGCACAGGAGTAATCCCAGGGGAACTGGCAATTTGATGTTAGAGGCATCACATCTCTAAATAACCCAGGAGCAATTCTTGTCTCTCCTGATTTCTGTGACTGGCAAAAGGCATGTGGTCAGAGTGGAATTAAACCAAGATCAGAGGCTTCTGCAAAGATCCCAGGGCCATTGGGTACAGGTGGGAGGAGAACCAAAAAATTACAAGGGCTTTTCAGTGTCGTCTTAAATCCCAACTTCATCTTGAAATGAAGCTGCTTCCTAATGGAAAAGCAATAAAATCTAATAAAGAAATTTGAAAAAAAAGAAAAAAAGAGCACAATTTCTCATTTCAGGTCAGCTGAAATATTTATATTACCCTAGATTAAAATATTTTGATTCTTTACTAGAAACAAAAAGAAACATAACCAATCATCCCAGACAAACAGAAGTTATTTAAGGCTATCCTGAAAACCACTCTCCTCCCTGGGAGATCTGACTAGTGAGCTCCAGGTCTGCACAGTTCTAACCAAAATAGGTCTAGTGACAGAAATACCTGTTCCCACCTGTGACTGACAGGCTGGAACATTATTCTGCACATATTCAGTCTCTGCATCTGGAAAGAGCAGAGCTCTGCTGACACATCCTCCTGCTTTAATGATGGTGGGAAGTGGTTTTGACTTTGCTCCCCATCTTGAATTCCTAAGTGAGATGCCGTGGTGGAAGGTTTCAGCTGATGTTGTGTGTCTGTCAGGGCACTGTTGCCTCATAGGATCACAATCTAAGAGGGAAAGAAATCATCACAAGCTCCTGAAAGATCCATTGTTACATTATAAAATACCTAAAGAATGAAGTCATGTATCCTGAGAAACACTTGGCAGATAAACCCCACAGAATATTGTGCATAAAGAGCTGTCTGCCTCCTGAAAAAAATTACTCTATAGGGCTGGAGATACTGAAACCTCCTTCTGTCTTGATCGTGGTCCCATGGGATGGTTGAGTCCTGCCTTCACCAGGGCTGAGGGGCATGTTCAGCACCACTCTGCTGATGGGATTGGCTTCCCCCACCCACTCATTTAGAAGAATTGGTATCTGAGACTCGAAGTATTTAATCTGGGCAAAATATGTTCTGATCTTTACTGCAAAAATAATACTTCAGAGCTGTGATCTGAGTGGAGTCTGTGGCTGTTATGGAGACTTTAGAGAGCCCACCATGGATCTGAGTTTATCACAGTTCAGCTCTCATGGAATGAGAAAAGCTGCCTGTTTTATTTCAACTGTTTTATTTCACTCTGGAACCTAGTGATGGAACATGTCAGAGGAGGAGAGCATTTTGTAGCCATTGCTAAAAGGCATTAAAGTGCAGCAGTGCTTTTATGGTGACAGTGTGCTGATTCTTCTGGGAAAGCACCCTGTCAGAAGTGGTGAAAGAATTGCTCCTGGGCTTCAGTCAGCAAACCAGACACAGGACTGGAAGTTGTTCTGGTGGCTCAGCTGAGGCTCTGTCACTGATGGGTGCCTTGGGCACCACCATGGTGTCATCCACAGTAGTGTGTTTGCTCACTCTGGAGCAAGTGCCCACCAAGCAGGAGGTAGGATGGAGTGTGGAGCAGGCGAGCTCAGGTTCTGGCTTGGCTGTTGGGCTCCTGTCAGTTTGCTTCTCGAGGAGAATCCCTGGCCCAGGCTCTGTAGCAGAAGCCATCCTCCAAGCCTCTTGTCCTCCCCTGGTGAAGAAACACTGAGCCAGCAGGTAGCAGATCTGGAATGGGGGCTTCTAACGGTGTTGTTTCTTCGGCCGCCTCGCCCTGGGCTTGTGCTGGCGCAGCCCCCTCGCTCTGAGCCACCTCCTCCCTTCCCAACCAACCCCCCCTCCTTTCTCCACCCCAAGCTTATTTCCCGGCCTCCGGAGGTTTTAATATTCAAGCCGTACCTTCCACATGAGCTGTGCTGAAGAGTTGACGTGTCGGACTTTATTGATATCACATCGGGCCGCGTGGGGCTGTCAGCTGCACATTCAGCCTTTAGCGACCCCCTAAGGTGCTGGCTCTGGCAGCTCTAAAGGAATCTGCACAAAAACCCCCCTTTTTTGTTTTGTCCAAGGTGAGACAATGCGGACAGGGCCCTGCACCAGATGACAGGGCTGATAAAGGACCTAAAGCGGCGCAGGGATATCTTTCTTTCTTTTCACTCCTTCATTCAATCCTTCTTTCTGTCACTTGCATTCTCTCCTCCCTATACTTTTCTTTCTTCTCTTTCTTCTCCTGGCTCGGTTAGCAGAGAGCAGCAGAGACAAGCACAAGGGGTTCAATGGCAGGAGAATGTCACAGCCCAACTCAGAGGTGCCGTTGGCCAACTCGACTAGGGGCACGGCTCTCCCCACGGGTCCTTTTCACCCAGAGCTCTTTGCAGTCCCCTACGTTGGTGTTTGCACCGTGGGCTGAAGTGCATGTAAAGCTGGGAGTGTTGGTGGCAGGCAGAGGAGGGGTGTAAATAAGGAGAAGCTGGTGGAAGTGCAGTGGAGAGAGCAGGAAAGCAAGTGGAAGTAGTGATGAGGTAAGAAGAGAGGCTGTGTGTCTATATATATATATATATATATATATATATATGGGGGGGTATATGGTGCGTATAGATGAAAATAAAAACACCTAAGGACAGGAGAAAGGGGAAAAAAAAGGGAGTAAGAGTCAGATGTTCTGCACAGATGATTGCCTCAATGACTTCTGCTGCATCCCAGGGTTTTCCCAGAAAGGCAGAGGACAAAGTACCGGTGGCTCGTGCCCGCTCTTGCACACCTCTTGGCTTCAGGCAGTCACTTTGACATTCAGATAAATGAAGCAGGGCTTGCAAACAGCAGGAGGAATGTGTTTCTCATGTGTGGTTAAGTGGTCTCTGGTGCCTCATTCTCACGGGCTGGTTTTTCAAGATTGGGAAAGGTTTATGAGNCTCCTGGCTCGGTTAGCAGAGAGCAGCAGAGACAAGCACAAGGGGTTCAATGGCAGGAGAATGTCACAGCCCAACTCAGAGGTGCCGTTGGCCAACTCGACTAGGGGCACGGCTCTCCCCACGGGTCCTTTTCACCCAGAGCTCTTTGCAGTCCCCTACGTTGGTGTTTGCACCGTGGGCTGAAGTGCATGTAAAGCTGGGAGTGTTGGTGGCAGGCAGAGGAGGGGTGTAAATAAGGAGAAGCTGGTGGAAGTGCAGTGGAGAGAGCAGGAAAGCAAGTGGAAGTAGTGATGAGGTAAGAAGAGAGGCTGTGTGTCTATATATATATATATATATATATATATATATGGGGGGGTATATGGTGCGTATAGATGAAAATAAAAACACCTAAGGACAGGAGAAAGGGGAAAAAAAAGGGAGTAAGAGTCAGATGTTCTGCACAGATGATTGCCTCAATGACTTCTGCTGCATCCCAGGGTTTTCCCAGAAAGGCAGAGGACAAAGTACCGGTGGCTCGTGCCCGCTCTTGCACACCTCTTGGCTTCAGGCAGTCACTTTGACATTCAGATAAATGAAGCAGGGCTTGCAAACAGCAGGAGGAATGTGTTTCTCATGTGTGGTTAAGTGGTCTCTGGTGCCTCATTCTCACGGGCTGGTTTTTCAAGATTGGGAAAGGTTTATGAGGTTAAATTTGTTTATCTTTCCTGAAAGAGTCTTATATTGAAAGGTCTTTAACTTGATGTATCCAGCCAGGGAGGCCCAGGGCTGGAACAGCAGAGGAACTACAGGACAAGATTAAGGGCCGTTGGCAGAGCTATACAGGGGTTGAGGATGAAAATAAAAGAGGGTGTTGCAAATTGGGTCGGAGGAGCAGATAGAGCTGCGCAGGGACCCCGGGGTAAGAATAGCAAGGCAGCTATCGGCCAAGATTGAGATGTGCTGGCACAGCACACGGGGCCCAGAACTGGAACAGAAGGGGTGGCAGGACTTCAAGTACATGAGCAGAGCCCTGCTGGGACACAGCCAGGGGGAGCAGAGGTTGTCTCAGAGGAGAAACTGTGAAACCTGGATTTGTCAGCCTCGCTGGGATGCTGGTGATCCCAGGTGACACGTCTGCACGTACCTGGTGACAGAGTTACACTGAGGAGAATCCAGCCCAGGGCTGGAGAAAGGTGATTTCTTGCTGAGGTATCACTAGCATCTGAGATGCAGCTGCAGTGCTTCTGCTCAGTCAGCTTTGGGAAAATGCCTGAGTAAAAAATACTGGAATGGATGAAAGAGGATGGAAGCTGGGATGGAAGCACCCAGGTTTCTCAGGAGGACAACTGAAAGGCAAAACTGCACAGAGATGCTTGTCACCTTTGTCACCTGCCTGGGGTCACATCCCAGTCTCTCTCCTGGGGATCTGTTCTTTTCACAGAGGTGTTTGAATAGTAGAGTGTCTTTTCTGAGATGGTGTTTGCACCTCCAGGCACCCTCGGCTCCTCCTGTGGGGAGTGGATAGGTATTGTATTGAGCTCCAAATGAGGAGGGAAACTGGTGTAACAGGCTCCTGGAGGTTCATCCCCTTGCTACAGTGATTGTGATGTGATGTATGCTTGCTGCTTGGGGGAAAACAGGCACAGCTGGAGTACAAAGGGTGGGAATACAGCAAGCTGGGCATCGTTCTTGTTTCCTTACAGTTCCTTGGCCCATCCTGGAGCTTTATCCTGGTCGGAGTGTGTGAGAGTCAGGGACTCAAGCTGAGCACCAGGGCAAGAGGCTGGATGCTGACTTAGGGCCATGCCAAGTGCTAAGTATCTCTGCCAGGAGGTGCTGAAAGAAGACACTGAGCACCAAGTTAAACAGATGCCTTTAACTGTACCCTTTGACCAGTCACCTACTGGTTTTTCAACCCCAGGTACCACACTAGTCCTTCTTGTCTGGTTAAAGGGCCTGGTTTTGTGCACTGCAGGCCAGGTAAGCTGTCTTGGGTTTACCCAACTGGTAAATCAAGGTGGTTATCAAAGGATCTGATCTCTCATCTTTAGTGCTAACAGGCACTCAGCATCCTGGGCACCTCTGCCATGTTCTGTGCAGCTCAGCCCCTTGAATGGAACCTGTTTGTGCTGCTCCATCAACTTCCCCGTGTCTCTGAGATATTAAAACAACTTAGAACTGTCCAGGTTGGAAGGGACCTTCAAGAATCATCTTGTTCCAACCCCCCTGCCAATGGCTGGGACACCTCCCACTAGGTCAGGTTGCTCAGAGCCCCATCCAGCCTGGCCTGAAAAACTTCCTAGAATGGGGCTTCCCCCACCTCTCTGGGCACCCTGTTCCAACTGCAGAGATGAAGCTGAAAAGGGAAGAAAGCAAAAAAAACCCCAAAAATAGATGAGGGAGGGTAAACCTGAGAGAAAGATAGCAGCCCTTTTCTTCTCCCTGCCTCTTTATTTCCCTTGTACCCAGCTGGTCTTCCTTTTTCCATCCCAGTTTTGGGAGCACTGCTGCTGCCTCTCTAAGGACAGGGTTTCCATTCAGCAGAGGAGCCGGCCAAGGCTGCGCCGGATCCCGCGCCTGCCGCAAGCACGCGGCTATGAATATTGAAGTGAAAAAAGGGGCCTTTTATGGACTTCACAGATGTGCTGGGGACTCGGGGCAGGCCTCATTACCTCGGGGTTCTTGAAAAGGCCAAACAAAAGCCAGAAGAAAGAGGGGTAGGGGTGGAGGGGGCAGGGAGGCGAGAACTAGGGGAAAAAAAAAAGTTGAAAGAAAAGAAAAGACGACTGGAGTTGATGGATATTCCATCTGTTTATGTTCAGGCCAGTGCTGGGAATTAACAAAGGCTGTTTGGAGACGTAGGTTCTTTTTTTTTTTTTTTTTCCCTCCCTATCTTCCTCCAAATGTTCTGGATGATTTGGTTTTGTTCACTGCTCGCAAGGAAGGGAATATGTTGTGGTTTTTGTGACCATGTGTCTTTCCGTGGGGGCACTTGCAGCTGGTACCTACTCTGCCAGAGCCTGTTTAGCGTGAGGCCCTGGTGTCTCTGACTGACTTTCACATGCAGAGTAGATGGAGCCTCCAGGGCCAGATCCTTCCACCGAGATAAATGAGTCCAGCTTCTTGGCTTTAACCAGAACTGCACTGGTGGACGTCAGCAAAGGACTTGGTTCTGAATACGTGGCATGGGTTAGAAAAGAGCATCTGGTTAGGGATGCAGTTCCTTCTTCTTTGTGGGCTTGGAATAACCTTCATCTAGTTTAGCTTTCAGCTTCAAGGCAATGGGACGTTCCCAACGTGGAGTTGACACTGAGAGGAATGCAGGGAGAGCTGTTGGATATGTTTTCACTCCGTGCAAGGCCTCATGTTGGCAAGAAGCTTTTGGTGATGGATAATTGTTCCAAGGGAACCAGGGACTCGAGATATTTTCTTTCCAAAACCTTGTATACTTCACTTGTTGTTGTTGTTGTGACCTATAACCAGACTGGACTGAGCCCAGGAGGCAAAGGGACTGGTTGAAAGAGATGAAAGGTTTTTTAGTGGAAAATAGAGGGGAATTTAGGACATCTGCGCATCCCCAACTGGCACTCTAGCCATAAGGAATACTCTCTCTCTATTCTGTGTATATTCTGTTGTTTAGAGGCATGTATGTATTAGATGTCCCAGTGCCAGGTGAGATACTCCTTTGTAAAAATCCTTAAAAAGACAATCCATGAGTTAAGGGGCAAATTCTGTCAGAGCTGAGAGGAAAGTCAGTTTGGGCTGAGAGCTCAGGGCAGTAGGACAGCAAGAACCAGGTAAAACTTCATACATTGCATCACTTCTGAGTTCTCAAGCCAGCATGTGAATTTTTAGGGTTCAGACAAGGAGAAATCCCTGGATCCCTCATTCCAAGCCTCACCCTGGTGGTCCCATCACCTGCACGTGGTGCCTTTTTCCATGTTCTCCCTTTTCATCTATTAAACCTACAACTTTCCTTTCTCCCTCCTTCCTACTGCTTCTCCTTCCACATATGATCTCACTCATTCAGTAGAGATCTTGACATGCTGAGGGAATTATCCAGCTGTGAAACACTTCTATCTTTGACCTCCCTTCTGTATTCCCCCCCCAGACAGACAGACACACACACACTGTCTCTGCCTCCTTGTTCAAGAGCATCAGCTCCACTGTGAGTATTATTTCCAGGTTGTAAAGCCTGTAATGGACATTACTTCAGCCTGTGGTTTGGTTACAGCCAGCCAGTTCAGTGCCTGAATAATAGAAAAAAAAAAAAAGAGAAAAACACCCAAACCTTTCTCTCCTAAGCCCCCCACACTAATGCTTTGCTGAACACTGCAGTCCCCAGCTGAGCTGTAAATGACTTTTTCATTTTCCTAGCCCTGCTACCCAGTCTGTTTGGTATTCAAGGGCACCCCACCAACAGGCACTATCATTCTGCTTGGGCCGAATTACTTGATTAAAACGCATATCAACTATTATGTGATTCGTTTTCTGCTGCTGCTCCCCACCACAGCCCTCTAAACTATGTTAAACTGTAATACAGCTGCACAGGCACCAGTAAATGCTGGAGAATGGGGAGTTCACAGGTTGGAAAGGGGAAGGAGGGGGAAACCCAACCTTTATTGTATGTGCTGTGGCAGTTATAGAGGTTTTTGTGCCCTAGTATCACAGAAATGTCTAGGTTGGAAGGGAGCTCCAGAGCTCATCCAGACCAACCCCCTGCTGAGAACAGGGGCATCTGCAGCTAGAGCAGGGTGCTCAGAGCCTCCTCCAGCCCCACCTGGAATGGCTCCAGGGATGGGGCTTCAACCATCTTCCTGGGCAACCTGTTCCAGTGGCCACTACTCCGGTGAGAAAGAACTTCTTCCTTCTCATCTTAATCTACTCCTTTCTCATTTCAACCATTGCCCCTTGTCCTTTCACTCCAGGCCTTTGGAAACAGCCCCTCTCCAGGCTTTTGATCAATTCCTTTCAGGCACTGGAAGGTGGTCTAAGGTCTCCCTGGAGCCTTCTCCAGGCTGAACAATCCCAGCTCCCTCAACCTGTCCTCATAGGTGTTGCAGGTGTCTGGGAATGTGCTTGGCTGGGGAAAAGGGGATGGTGAGATGGATTTGAAACCCCTCTGTTCCCCTTTGCAGTCTCACCTGGTTTGGAGGTGAGCAGGGGTTATTCTGCACACCCACAGCTCTCAGGACTTCACAATTTTCCATGGAGAGACAGAAAAGGGTGTTCTGGATTTGAGGCAGGGAAGGCAAATGGAGGCAGTACAATCCCGTGCCTGTGCCGCTCTGGCTGCTTGTAGTCTTGTTTGCATTTGGATGGGTTTTGTTTGCTTTCTGCCAGAGGGAAAGGCAGATGTTTAGAAGTCAGGGAGAGTTTCAGCTCTGGCTTCTGAAGCCGTGGAGTGACCGCAGGGCCCAGCAGAGGAGAAATGCTCTGTGAATAAATGGCTGTGTCTTGCTGATCCCTGTTCATCTCATCCTTCTGGGGGAGCAAAAAGTGTAAGGTGTCCTGTCCCACCCTCCCTGCTCCAACAGGGCTTCTGGAGCTGGATTCCCCAGCAAGGATCTCAGCTAGAATAACCACAACCAGCAGAGATTTTTGGCTGGGAGATGGGCACCCCCATGGCAATGCAGCTCCATTTATGAAGGCAATGCTGGGTGGCAGGCAAAGCCTGCTCTTTCCAGGCTTATGGAGACATTTAAATGTCCTCCAGCATAAAATTACTTGAAGCTGGGTTCTGTTCCTGAAGTTCAGGTACACCCAGGACTGGGAGAATGTGCTCAGACAGGTTCATGCAGCTGTCGGGGTCACCAAACACCACCGCCTGGGTGGCTGGAGAGCCTTGTGAGGAAGGGGGGACCTGGTGTGGGGCTGCTCAAATCTTGTTGCTACCTTCAAAGTGAGATCATCTTACTTCCCTCGTGCCATTAAATCTATGTTTCCCCGTGGCTGCGTTAGCTTCCCAGGCAGTTGTCTCCGGAGCTGGCTGCTCCAGTGGCATATGGGTGAGTTTCCTAGAGCCCCTTGCAGCACAAAAGGTGCAGTTAGAGCAAAGCTGTTCACAAAACCATTCCCTTCCCCCCACCCCCCTCTTCATCTCTTCCCTCCAACACACATTTAATTTTTAGGATGGTGCAGCTGGAAGCAAGAGAGAAAGAGAGGGAGGAAATGAGATGAGAAATACTGGAGGAGAGAATGCGCAGCTCCCCTTTACCCTCCAACAAAATCCTCTCCCCACTTTAATGAATGCGGTTTCATGTCTGGTCCTGCCTGCCAATCCTTCCAGACGGCACCAAGGTGCTTCAAGACAAGGCAGCAGGTCCTTGTAGAGCATCAAGGGCTCAGTCTGAGCCTGGAGGGTCTTCTTGTGGCCGATTCCACCTAATCCTGTTGATTAATTTAACTCCAGGGCTAAGAGGCGCCCAGAAGCAGTGAATGGAGGTGGAGAGGAGAAAGATGGAGGGGGAGGAAGGGGAATAGAAAAGCGAAGGGAATGGGGAGAGGGAGGACACTTCCAGTCTGTAATTATGGAGGGGGTTTTCTTCTTCCTTTCCTCAGGGTCCAGTCCACTTCTATTTCTTTTGGACCCCTCCAGAGAGCTTTGCCCAGCTCTTGCTCATTGTACCATCAGCCTGAAGCAGCAACATTGTGGAGTTTGTGGACCATCATTTACACCTTTCCTCGTGCTAGAATGGGTCCCAGGGCAAGCCTGAGCTTGGACATGTCACCTTTCCATGTCACCCTGAGCACATGTTCTGGCTGCACTTGTTTCTGTGGGGAGAAAGTACCAGTTTGGTTTATTCCTTTTCTCCAATTCATCCTCCCTGAAAGTGTGAGGCTTGACCCAGAGCCACACAAACCTTCAGCAAGTCCTTTCACACCCCATTACTGCTTCAGGAAGGTGCTGGTGCATTTGAGTGAGCATAGGGAAGAGCTTAGGAATTGTCACACTGGCATCCTTGCTTCCTTCCCCTAACGAGGTTTATTTCTCTTTTAGTTCAAAGATTATTGGAAAGCAAAGAGATTGGAGTAGTTTGGGGGGTTTTCTTTCCAAATTAGAGCAGTTCTGTTAAATAACAAAGATGGAATTGCTCTTAAAATAAAACATTTTTCCCTGCTGGATTTCCCCTTTTCTCTGGCAGCTTTTCCTTTTTCTCTGACCCTTTTTTCTCTGATTCCTTTTCCCTTTTCTCTGACTTTCCTTTTTTCTCCTTTTTCCTGACCCCTTTCTCTGACTCCTTTTCCCTTTTCTCTGGTGGCTTTTATCTTTTCTCTCACCCCTTTTCCCTGACCCTTTTTCCATTTTCTTCAACTCCTTTTCCTCTTTCCCTTTCCTCTGATGACTCTTCCCTTTTCCCTGCCTTGTCCTGCACTGAGATTTCCTGCTTCATTCACCTCTCCATTGTTTTCTGTCAGTCTTTAGCTGGAATGTTGTCCTAGGGGAGCTGCAGAGCAGCCAGCTAGCTGTCTCCCAGCCTTCAGCATGACTGGCAAACCTTCCTGGAAGCTGCTGCTGGATGTTTCTCCACCTTTGCATTTACAGGGCGCTCAGCGCTGCCTGTGCCGAGTGCCAGGTGGCACCGGTGCCCGCTCATGGTTCTTTCTAAGGCAATAGTTCCCTTTCCTATCGTGCTGGAGGCTGCAAACTGGGATTCACCCCCTGCTCACACTGCTGGCAGCACTGAGGATCTGCTTTTCACGCAGGGATGGGGAGCTGGGGGCACAAAAATGGAATTGTTTGGCTTTTGGCTGAATCCCCCTGGGCTTGCCCAGCCAGGGGTTCTCCTCCGGTTACTCCCGCGGCTTTGCCAAGCTCCTCGTTGTGCAGAAACGTTGTGGAGGTCACAGTCATGGGTTGCCCAGCAGATTTCAGCTGTTGAGGAATGGAAAGGCCTGTTTAGATCCTTGAGTTGCACTGTAGGCAGGTAAGGGAGACTCTCCTGGTAATAGGGGCTGCGTGAGATAGCAGCTCGTGCTGCAGCCCATCTCAGCTGAAGGACTTTGTGTTATTTAATGAGTCTCTGTCTGACAGCAGCAGCTGCATCCTACTAAGACCAGCTGGTTCCAGCCATACCCTGGGATTTTTCTTGCTCTCTCAGTTTCATCTTTGTAGTCGTGTTGTTGGAGCCTCGGACTTGGCATAAGGAGCTGCGGCTTCTTTTCCCAGCTTTACTTCTGACTCACAGGGTGACCGTAGGTGGGTGAATTCCCCCATCCCTGCCACGCTTGGGAAACGGAGATCATGCCAGTCAGGGGCTGTTTGGAGATCTGGGGAGAGAAAGGGTCATGTCAGTTTATGTGACAAGGGTTGGCTCTCTGCTCTGCTAACCCTGGAGCCAGCGCAGTCACTGCTGCTGCTGTGAACAGGGCAGGTTGCTGCTCCTCATCACCATCACTCTTCTTCTCCCAAAACTTTGTGGCCAAAATCAGGGACCCTCAATTAAGAATCAAAAAGCTATTGAAGCAAAAAGGCTGAAAGCTGCTCCTAAGTGTGCATCCTAACTGTATGGAAATGTGAATTTACTATAGAGAAATATTCTCAGCTGCAGAATTAAATCACATTTAACTTAGTATTTTCTATCCCCACCTCCTGGACCAAAACACACTCCGGTCCTTATTTATTTTCATATCAGGTATTTTCAGAAATGATCCTAACTAATTAAACCAATATTGAATTAAGTGATTCATTTAAAGCAATGCACTGTATTCTGTAGGTTTCCAGATGTGCTTTTGCACAGCATGGTACTCTGAGGTCCAGATGTGCTTCTACCTGCCCCAGATCATCTGGGGCCCACATGTGGAGGTCTGTTGTTTTCAAGGACAGATGTTCCTTTTGCACCACTTCAGAGTCTAGAACTACCCTGAAATGGACAGACCCAAAAAGCTAGTTTAGGAACAAACTTCTGCTGTGTATGGGGAAACTGTCCTTCAAATAAACCCCTGAAGGTGTTTGCCCCCCAAGAACGAGCCACCCACTCCCCTGCAGTGGTCTCTCTGACTCCAGCACAACCCAGTCCTGACCCCACGTCCTTCTCCCTGGGACATAAAAGCCTTTTTGTAGCTCAGCAAGCTGAAGGGCCGTGGAGTTTTGGGTATAAACAAGGGAGCTCCGATGGGATATTTACCTCCTACTCCTCAAACTGCTGCCACTCTCCAGCAGCTGTCGGGGAACTCGCAGCTGCTGTTCCCAGCAACTGAAAATGGCAGATTTTTGGATGATGATGGGATAGGAGCTGAACAAAAAAAAAAAAAAAGGACTGAAAAACACTGTTAATAACTTTAGGGAACTTTATCATTGAGATAAGCAGATGGACATCCTGCTTGAATCTGAAATTAGCAAAGGTTTCCTCAGAAAGCAAACCCAGCTCTCTGTTGAAGCAGATCCTGCCTCAGACTGTGTGGTTATTCTTCAGAATCACCTGTCTTTAGGCAGCAGTCGAGCTGGACAGGGGGAAAAAAATGAGTACACATTTAATTAAGCTCCTGTTTTCATGAAGGAGAAGGAAAAGGTGACAGAGGCCAGATTGGAGAGGTTTCATATATCATATTCTTCCGTCTCTGCTGCCATGCCTCTCCTTGGGAGGCTTCTGGTGACCACTGGAGCCACCACTAATGCTCTGCTAGGTGCATCCCCTCTAAAATCCACTGCC
Organism: Ceyx cyanopectus; assembly: GCA_013401355.1. Classification (NCBI taxonomy): domain Eukaryota; kingdom Metazoa; phylum Chordata; class Aves; order Coraciiformes; family Alcedinidae; genus Ceyx; species Ceyx cyanopectus. Next base: position 34,455 of record VYZU01052208.1, read on the forward strand.
TCTGACTGTAGACTTGGCAAATATAATTGTAGAACCTCCTGCTCTATATCCAGACTAAAAAAAGAAACCCAAAGCCCTGAGTTTACTTATTCTAATTAGACATCTTTGGGTTTGAGGAGGGCCTCAGGAGGCAATAGATGTGATGCTGGGTTCAGGACAGGGAGAAGGGAAGGGCAGAAATTGATGGCAAGTGAAGGTGGAGGAATTAGGTGACTACTTAGAGCTTGATAAGGGAATTTCACAGCATAACAGTGCTGTAGGAGTCTGACCTTGTCCAAAATTCCTGCTGAAATCTGGGAAGTTAGAGAAGAGGAGCTGTATCCTCTGGGCAGCCCAACCCAGAGGTGAAGTGGAAAGACTTTTCCCAGCTGTAAAAATTCTAATACTACTTTTATTTCCTGAGGTGTTAAAAAATAAGTATTTTTTTAAAAAAGTATTTTACAATGTGGGGACAAAAACTAGTAAAAAAACAGAAGATGTGTTGCACATAGTCTGAGCTTACTCTGCTGGGCTGCTGAACTCTTCCAACAGCCTGAGGACTTCATCTCCTACTTTTTCCCCACCCCAGGTAACAGGCTGGACGAGGGTTCCGACGTCGAGTCTGAGCCAGACCTGCCGCTGAAGCGCAAGCAGCGCCGCAGTCGAACCACCTTCACTGCCGAGCAGCTGGAGGAGCTGGAGAAGGCCTTTGAGAGGACCCACTACCCAGACATCTACACACGAGAGGAGCTGGCTCAGAGAACCAAGCTGACCGAGGCCCGAGTCCAGGTAGGGAGTAGAAGGGGTGCGTGGCGAGCCAGCCGGGTGGCACGGCTCCCTATGCCCCTTGGCAGGTGGCACTGCTGGGGAGAAGGGTTTTGGAAGGTGGTGCTAAAGTGGTCCCTGCTACTTCTCTGGAGTCAGATCCACCAGGATCTGAGACTTCAAGCTGGTTCTGCAGATATTCCCCACGTTCCCATGGATTTGCAGAGATGCCGTTTGCATTTGGCCCGTTGCAGGGGTAGCAGCTGGAGGGTTTCCATACAGGTTGGGACCAGGGGGCAAACTTTCCCTAACTTGGCAAAGGGTTTAGTTCTGTTTTCTGTTGAGGGAAATTCCTCCATTTGCCTAGAAGGAAGCAGAGTATGTGTGTGTGTGTGTGTGTTTGTATTTGGTGTTCTAGCAGAAATCACACCGTTTACCAACCTTGCCCAGGGGAGCAGATCAGATTTTGCAAAGTTTGCAAGTTGTGTGTGTGAATTTTCATAAAACTTTTTTTTTTTTTTTTTT
>VYZU01052214.1:11726-35491 GCA_013401355.1 Ceyx cyanopectus
ACATCTGCAGCTCAAATATGTATAGAGTTGTGAACTAATTTTAATGAAGGTTAGTGACTTTGAGTGATGTGCTTGTGAAAAGCATCTCTTGAAGGCTTAGTATGAAGTTATCCCTCCTTATGAGCTTTAACTGTTTAACTCATTAACTGTTGCATACAATTGCACTCTTTGCTTTTCTTTTCTGTTTTTCACCATTGTATGTCACTTGAACTTTTATTTTTGCTTTGTGCTGCATTGTATTTATGGAAGACTACATATAAGGTTTTGTTTTCTTTTTTCTCTCTTTTTCTCATTTCAGCATGTAAAAGCAGAGCCCATCTCCTGTGGGAGTGTTGATTTGAGCTCTGCAGTGAAGACTAGCAGCCTAGTGACACGGCTGCACAGTGGGTAGGTGAAAAGGAAAAAATATTTTGATTTCCCTGTTGATATCACTCTTCCCTGCTGCTGCTCTTTCCCTCTTAGTCCAAATTATTCAAACTGGGGAATGGCACGTCTGCCTCCTCTCACTACAGCCTTAGATCAGCTTAAACTGACAGGGAAACAGCACCTTAACTTCCTGTGAAAGCCAAAGGAATGAATGCTCGTGTGATTCTATTATCTAACCATTATGTTTGCCTTTAGCTTCCTGAATTACTCTGTGCTACAAGTGAATTGACTTGCCACCACTCTTAGCAATTGGAGGAGACCCTACACTCACCCTTAACATATTGATAGACACTGATGAGGTTCCCCCTCAGTCTCCTCCAGGCTCAAGAGCCCCAGCTCTCTCAGCCACTCCTCAGCAGGGAGATGCTCCACTCCCTTCAGCAGCTTGGTGCCCTGTGCTACAATCTCTCCAGTAAATCTCTGTCTCTTCTGAACTGGGGTGCCCAGCACTGGACACAGTATTTCAGGTGGGGCCTCACCAGTGCAGAGTAGAGGGGGAGGAGAACCTCCCTTGCCCTGCTGGCCACACTCCTCCTAATGCATCCCAGGATGCCATTGGCCCTCCTGGCTTTAAGTGTGCATTGTTGGCTCATGGCCACCCCCCCGTCCACCAGGACCCCCAGGTCTCTTTCTCCAGAGCTGCTCTCCAACAGATCAGCCCCCAGCCTGTACTGCTCCATGGGGTTGTTCCTCCCCAGATGCAGCACCTTACACTTGCTCTTTGAATTTCTTTGAATTTTGAATTGCATTGAATTTCTCCCTACCCATGCTGCTGACAAGTCCACAAATGTATGGGGGTGGGGGGTGGTCAGCAGTCCCTGCTCAGATCTTGCCATTTTATGTATAGGCAGAAATAAAATCTTACAATGTCTTCTGGTTTGTGATCAGACCACGTGGAGAAGCTGGGGAACCAGTAGCCCTTCAGGAGGCATGGTAGGTACATGTGTAGTGGCATGTGAGAAGGATGTGAGATAGCTTCCATCTGTAATGAAGAGCAGGTTACTTGCAGGTATGTTTCACTGCATCTTGCAGGGATTTGGTTATGAGAACTTCTCCAACTTTTGATTTTTGCTTGCTATGTAATTCCTAAGACTGTAATATTTGGAAAAGGCCATAGTCACTTACCTCTTTTCTTTTTCTGCAATGAGACACTGGGACATATTGCCCAGGCAGGTGGTTGAGGCCCCATCCCTGGAGATACTCAAGGTCAGGTTGAAGATATCCCTGCTCACTGCAGCTGTTACACTAGATGGACATTTCAAACCATAACATTCAACGATACTATAAAAACCTTCAGATCTGTTCTTTCCTCCTTACTTTGTTACCCCTCCTTTTCCAATACACAGCCAGTCTTCAATCTGTAATGACTTTTTTTTTTTCTGTGAAGTTTTTCAGTGCGCAGTAGAAGAACTTGGATCTGTTTAAAGCTGTAGTGCAAAATTCAAAAATGTGGTGATCTGTTTCATTTCTCTTCTCTCAGTCCTAGCAGATTTGTTTCAGTGTCATGAAGGCACAGGTAAAAGTATAGAAAATATTGCTCTTCTTACAAAACTGGTCTCTTTCAGAAGATAGCTGCAAACTGTGGACATCCTCAGTCTCTTGAGCTGTTTGGGTTTTTCAGCTTTTTAAATTTTATTTGTTTGTTTGTTTGTTTTCCTTTGGTATTTCTTCTCCAGACAACCAAGTCTTAATAAGAATGGGGTACCAAAATGTGAGTGAAAGTGACAAAACTTCATCTATTGTCTATAAGAGGTCAGAAACTCAGGAACTGAGTTGTCCTAATTGTCATTACACTGGAAGTGTTATGTGTGTCTTGTCACTGAAGAAGAGAGTATTTAAGTGTAATGTTCTTTATTCTGTATAAAAATGCTTTATGCACCAGTACATCCCTTTCAATTTATTGAAGCAGAGACTGTGTTTGTGTGATGGCATTGTTTCCTGAAATAGAAAACAAGTGTATGGAACTAAAATTAACTGCTCAAAAAAATATGGAAGTGACTTGAAAGTAATTCTTCATTGCTAGGTGTTATCTGCAGGATCCCATAACATACTTTCTGTAGGCAACCTCTTTGGTGAATGGTACTGTTAATACAAATTTTTGTCTCACCTTCATGTGAAACAGCTCTCAAGTATGTGTGTGTGTGTGTGTGTGTGTATTTAAATGTATTTTTTAAGTAGAGTAGGAATTACTGTAAATGCAAAGATATTCAGTCTAAGCTGTGTTCCCCTATTGCTATATATATATATTCCCTATGTCTCTGTTGTTTTTGCTGTGAAATTGTTGCTCTCTGTAGGGCTAAGGAGTAGGCAGTAATAAAATAAATTATTTATTTGTTGTAGAATCACCAAGGAACAAGATCATGGTTCCTTAGATTATTTTTTTTTTTTGTGAATTTTTTGTATAAAATGAACATTTTTAGTGTACACTCGTGACTAGCATAGCCTAATGTTTGGTGAACAGTGTTCTCTTGGAGGAATTCTTTATCATGATACTTGTTGATGCTTCAGTGTCTATCATGTCATACCACAAAGAAAAAAAAAATAAAAGCAGGTCTTAGCAGAGTCCACAGTTCTCAAAACATGCCAAGGACTAATTTAAAACTGTGTTTTGGACTGAGTGTTAATCATATTGCTTAACTGAAGCAATCTCTCTTAAAACTGTAGAACACCCAAAAGTGGTAATTTATTTAGTTACTGGTATTTTGAGACACAGAGGATATTAACAGGACACATGGATTTAAATATTAATAAAATTCAGGAGCTGTATCTGCTTCATAGGTTTTATTCTCAGAATGGTGTTTCTCCTGTGGTTATATGTTTATCAGCAAAAGGGTTAGGGCTAAAACTGAAGAAGTCCTGCTTAGCAGTAAAACTGTTTTTGTGTTGCTGTTAAACCACTTCACAATATACTTCAATCAGGGAAAAAATATTATTTCATCAACTAACTTGTGCATGGTATTGAAAGCTGGAAGAAATGGAGACTGTTAAAGGATGTGTTACTAGGAAATAGAACTGAATGGGAAAGCTGATTTTGGTGATACCTGGGAGAGAGAAGAAAAGCTTGACCATACCTGCTGAAAAGATTTAGACAGAAGATGCAGGCTTTCTGGATAAAGGGGAAAATGTAAGTTAAAAGTAGGGATATATTAATGCTGTGTGATCTCTTGAGTCTATAGGTAGCCTGAGGTTATGACTTTGCCCTCATTTATGTAATTAATATGTTAAAACTAGCTTTTCTTGTTTTGGCTAGATTATTACTACTTTTTTTTTCCAGCAGAGAAAGCAAAGTTGGGCTGAGGAGCAGAGACCACTGCATGAGCAAGTGTCCTGCAGTGAGAAACTGCTAAGAAACATTGCTGAGGAAGCAGGGAGGAAACCAAACAGATGAGACAAAGGACAGCTGTGGATATCATAGATGTCACCATCTTTTTTTTTTTTTTTTTCCTGCATGTAACACTAGTTTCCTAGACAATGCTGAGTAGTACCTGAAAATTCAGCTTCTGAACAGAAGTATTGTATTCTGTTGTTGAACTTGATGCAAATCTTCCATCTATTAGGACAAGAGCTTACCCAAGCAATACCAATTTGATGTGATGCACAAAATCATGCAAGTTTTATTATTTTTTTCCAGCCACTTGACTTCAAGTGTGTAGCAGGCTAGGAATTTTCCTAGTGACATCCCTTACCTGGGCTCCAGGCAGGCAGCAAACCTCCCTGTGAGAAGGCTCTGACACTGGTTCCCACTTGCCACTGAGTCCTGTCTGCAACCCCTCCTGTGCTTGCTGCACAGTATTAGATGGAGATGGGTGATGTAATTTCCAGCAGAGGGTTGAGTTCAGTGCTGGTTTGGTGTACATTTATATATATTCCATTTTATTGTCGTTTTCATTGAAGCTTTTTTACTTCTCTTTTCCAATCCACAACTCTTGTGGGCTCTCCCACTTCTCCAGGGAAGGACCATCTCCTAGGTCTCCTCCTTTGTCCATCTTTTCTGGGCAGCAAGAAGGAATGGAATCATCCTTCCATCCAGGATGGCACAGCCTGGCTCCACCAGTCTGTCTCCCTTTCACAATCCCACATAGTCCTCAGTCTTTTAATTTCACCTCAGTGTGGGTGCCCACAGCTTTCCTAGCCACAGCCTTTGCCTTGCATTGTTAAATTATTTCCTTTTCAAAAGAAAAAAAAAATAATTCCACAGCTCATCATGTTTTTACTTACATAACAATGTGGTTTGTTTTTTTGTTTCCTTTAGCCTATTTACCTGTACCTTTGCAATAATTTTTCTAACATCTTCCATTTTCTCTGGTCACTTTTTTCATACAATGTTACAAGTCTTCTAGTCATTTTGAGTAGAAATCTCTTTATAACCTTTCACATGCATTTGTTGCTTCTTTTATTATAACCCTTCCTATTTTTTCACTGATAGCATGCTGGTAGTCTTATGCCTCATGATTTTGTTTTGTTAGCCGTATTTATTTTTCAATTTTACCCTTTAATAATACATTATAAACCAGATTGTCCAGGGATGCCACCTTTGTACTGTATAAAGCTACGTGCATTTTATTCTGACCAAATTCAAAAGAGACAGTTTACTGATGGTTTATTTAAGTTACTGGATGTTTACATCACATAAACATATTCTGACTTGTGCATAGTAAAGTACAAAGTAATGCAACATCTTACAGATACATTTATGATTTCCAGCAAAAACCCTTAAGTTTACAGCAGAGTATCTCCTGATTGTACAGGGCTATGCAGACACAGTAACCCAATTTATTTCAACAGTTTGGACATTGGATGTTAGAAGAGGGAAGAACCTGGATAAGGAGAAAAGCCTCTGTGACAGTGAAAGGCATGATTCATCTAAGAAGTCTGTAATTTCTCTCATAAACTAATTATTTACTTCCTGGTACCTTCAAATTGCATTGACATGGAAAAAACAAAGAGAAGAACTATTCTTGCCCTGGTTTCTTGCCCTGTGTCTACCATAAATGCAGAGGGTATGCTATAGCCTTGTGACCTGTGGAGTCTGGTTATGATGTCTGTTTTGAGATTTTCCACATCCAACTGGAGCTTTCATCCAATAGGTAGTGCTGTTATTTTTTGTGGTTGTTGTTTTTATGTTGTTTTATTGGTTATTTTTATAAATTATGAAGTAGTGAATCTTAAAGGTGACAGCTGGAGGAATAATGATGTGTGGATGCAGACTGACTTAGCATTACTGATTTTTTAATTTTATTTTTTTTTTATTTATTAACAAAAGGAATTGTCCTTGCTTGAGGATGCACAGAACTGATGCTGCCTGGTGATTTCATGTTTCAGTTAAGTCTTTTGCAACTAACTGCACTGCCTGAAGGCAGCAGCATGTTTTCACAGGCAGTGTCTGCTTCTGTGATAACAACTGATGTTTACATATGCTACCAAGAACTGATGTGCAGAAAGGCTCTTGCTTATACTGGCTTCTGTGGGACCAAGGCCATTGCTGGATGTTGTACCATGCTGGGGGGTGCAGAGAGTGAAAAGCAGCACCTGCAGGGAGGAGTGGACAGGACAGGTGACGCCAAACTTACCAGTGATGGGTTCCAGCCCATAGGTGGCATCCTCTGTATAGAGATGAGGGATCATGAAGTTCAAGCTCTCTTCTTGAATTTTGAGGAGGATTCTGTTCTGCCTTTGATCATGATCTGTGTGTTCCAGATCCAGTTCCAGAATCTGGGTGCCATCTGCCACTGAGTCCTGTCTGCAACCCCCCCTGTGCTTTCTCCACAGTATTAGGTGGAGATGGGTGATGTAATTTCCACCAGAGGGTTGAGTTCAGTGCTGGTTTGGTGTACATTTATATATATTCCATTTTATTGTCTTTCATTGAAGCTTTTTTACTTCTCTTTTCCAATCCACAAGTCTCCCTTACTCCATTTCTCTTCCCCTTTAGGAACAGACAAACTGATAGACAAACAATACATACTTCCCCTTTGGGAAGAGGGATGAATTAATAGAGAGCTTCTATTGCTTGCCTAAGGCCAGCTAAGACTTCATATTGTCAGAAACATAATGATAAAAGTATATGTAGTGTCATGTTATTGTTTGGTTTAAGTGAACAGCAAACTGTTAGACTGATGCCTACATCTGACTCATGCCAACTTCTGCTGTGAACTGTAAATGAATTAGATTGTAATGCATTTGTACACCATTTCATCACTCAAATGAAAACTTGCCTGATGTGGAAATACTGTTAATTTGTCGTTTTCACTTCCCTTGCTCGCTCACATTTGCGTAAATGTAGTGAAGCAGTAACTAGGCTTCACCTTTTACTGTGCACATTCAGGAAGAGGCAAATGTCTTTGATATTGTTGTTGCTCATCTAGCAGTTCTTCTAAGATACAGAAATCTTTCCAAAGATGTTCTTTTCTCTAAGTAAGAATGCAACCTAAGGAAGCTTGAGAAATTAACTTTTAAATGAATGTTTTAGTTGATTTGGGTACGATCTGATAATGTGATATGAAGCATTCTATGATATTTTAGTTTAATAGGGTAGCTGTGCAGTTCTCTGAAAACAGTTTACTCTTTTAATGTGAGTAATTACTTCCAGATGACGAGTTAAATAATTTCTTACCTTTTTATCAATCATTGTTACTGTAGTCACTGATAATTTATAATTACTGAAAATTAACCGTGCTTTATATAAAAAGGAATATTTTATTCATGTTATCTTTCCCATTTGATGGCTTAGTTAAATGCTGTTTTTCCTTTTTTTTGTGTGTGTGGTTTTTTGTTTGTTTGTTTTTGTTTTGTTTTTGTTTTTAATGACATTGCTTTTATGGAAAAATCTATGACATTGTTTTTATGGAAAAATCTAGTGCAAATTTTAGGAACCTTAACAGCCTTCCAGAGATGTTTCAAAGACAAAATCTTGTTTTCAGTTGGCATTTTGAAGCTGATGCTTGGCTGGCATACTAGTGAAGTCTTAAAAAGTAAACAGACTTAACTGCCATCTGGGTGCTGATTTATTTTTTTTTTTTGAATGAAGAACCTGTTGTGCTCAAACTTTTCTCTGTTGGTAGTTATATTCTCAAATTGATTTTCAGTATTTTTTCTAAATTCTTATGATCTAGGTCCCTTCCAATCCCTAACATTCTGTGATCCACCATAAAATTCTAAAAACAAGGATTAGATTTAAAAATAAAGTGTATTTAAATATGCTTTGAGTAAGTTTTGCTCAGGTTCCACTGTGTCCAGTGACAAATGCTGAGCTCATTGGTGTGGGACTCATTTCTGGAAGCAGTGTTGTATTGCAGATTCATAGCCTGCAGCCAACCCCTTTCTTTTCATCAGTGTTTGTTAGTCTTGATCTTTTAAAATGTTTACTGTAGTAACTAATTAGAGTAAGAAGTATAACAAATAGTGTAAGAAGTATAATTCAGCTGAATTTGCTATCATCTTGAGATAGAAGGAAAAGTTGTGTGGCTGGTATTTCCCCTTGAAAATAAGTTCACAGCAGTAATGGACAATGTGTATGAAAAGGGGGAGTTCTTGGGAAGAATAAATTATGAGGGTTGTTGTGCTTTTATATCAAGCTCTTTTACTGTAACAGATTTTACTAATAGTCTTGGCTTTTATTTTTTTTTAGTGTGGACCTAACAAGTTTCTTCTGGAGTCACTAACTGGACATTCACCATGAGCAATGATCCAGAGCCACCTGCAGGTATGCATAAAAAAAAAAATTACTATATTTCTTCTTCAACATTGTGTGCCTTCTCTATAATTTTTTTTTTCTAATGACTACTCTTTATAAGCTCCATGATCAGACTAATCAGTCCTGAAATTTCACATGATAGAGGAGTCTATACAATTCAATGGCAGTATTGAGGAGCTCCAAAACTGATGAGCTGAAATGGGGGGGGGGGGGAAGAAATCTATACCCTATAATCATGAGCAAGCAAGTAGTCTTTATACAAAATTCTGGACAAAACTGTCTACACATTTTTCCTCTAGTTGTTCATTTGAAAGGAATTTGTTTTGAAGCATTTCAAGGCTGTCAGGATTAGAGAGGATGCATAGAAGATGAATATTCTATATACATCTCCATTTGTTGTCACATTATGTGGCTTGTGACAGAGGTAGGCTGATTCCCTTGAGTGTTCTCATTTCTGCTTCCTACCCTACCTCCAGAACTTCTTGAGCAGCAGCACAGTCTCACATATCTACAATAAGTTTCTTAATCTGAGGCTGCTTACTTGGGAAGTGTATTTGTAACAGCCGCAATGTGACAGATTCATTGTTAAGGAACACCACATACACTGCTGTCTCTTCATCTATCCATCTACTTGTGCCATCATAAAAGGCTATCAGATTAGTCAGGCATGACTTCCTTTTACGGAATCCATGTTGACTACTTGTGATAAGCCTCCTTTCCTCCAGATGCTTAGAGATGGCAGCAAGGACAAGTTGTTCCATCACCTTTCCAGGGAGGCAGGTGAGGCTGACAGGCCTGTAGTTACCTGGGTCCTCCTTCTTGCAATGACCTCTGCCATCTCCCTCATTACTCGTGGGTGTATCCATTCAGGGCCCATAGATTTGTGGATGTCCAGTTTGCTCAACTGGTCCCTAACCCAAGCCTCTTCAACTGAGGAAAAAACTCTTCTCTCTTCTTGTCAGCTCCTCCAACATCTGCATTAGGAAGTTCTCATCAATGTTCTGGAGGAACCTACTGGACTGAGCGTGTCTGGCTGTAGCTTTCCCAGCATATGTCTGGGTAATTAAAGTCCCCCATGACAACCAGAGCCTGTGATTTCGACGCTGCTTCCAGCTGCTTGTAGAAGGCCTCATCAGCTTCCTTATCCTGATCAGGTGGCCTGTAGTAAACACCTACTACAATGTCTGCCATATTAGTCTCACCTTTGATCTTTACCCATAAGCTTTCAACCTGCTCCTCATTATCCCCCAGGGAGAGCTCCATACATTCCAGTTGCTCGCTCACATACAGAGCAACTCCACCACCTCACCTTGCCAGCCTCTCCTTCCTAAAAAGGACACAGCCATCCATGACAGTGTTCCAGTCATGAGAGCTGTCCCACCATGTCTCAGTGATTGCAATGAGATCATGGTCCTGAGATCGCACACAGATCTCTAGTTCATCCTGTTTGTTCCCCATGCTGCGTGCATTTATGTATTACAAACTCATTCAAATGCCTGTGCACGAATGCTGATCTATCGGAGAGCAGCTCTGGGGAAAGGGACNCCTCATCAATGTCTATCAATATGTTAAAGGTAAGTGTAGGGAGGATGGAGCCAGACTCTGCTCAGTGTCCTCCAGTGACAGGACAAGAGGCAATGGGAGTCAGTTGGAGCACAAGAGGTTAAGGGCAAACACAAGGACAAACTTTTGTCCCAGTGAGGGTGCCAGAGGCTGTCAGGGGCTGCCCAGGGAGGTTGTGGAGTCTTCTTTTCTGGAGACACTGAAGACCCGCCTGGATCTGTTCCTGGGTGACTTTGTGTAGGTGACCCTGCTGTGTCAGGGGGGTTGGACTAGATGATCTTCTAGGTCCCTTCCAACCCCTGACATTCTGTGATTCTGTGAAATAATAGCTGAAGGAAGAAGCATGGTTTAAAAAATGCCTAGGTCTTTATCCTTGGGTTGGAATGAGTGTGAACTCTTATTGCCGATTTTGTGACTTAGCTAAAGTTCCAGAAAATTTAATATAATTCCAACAGGAGAAGAAGCACTTTATCTAGTTTTTTTAGGTCATTTGTTCATCACTTTTTGGAATGTAGCTCATCTATAGCTAACATGCTTGCTAATGGGTGGTGAAATAGGGGATGCACACTGTATGTTTGCATAAATGCAGAAACTGTTCTGGTAAGTGCTGTCCTTTTTGGCTGTATGCCTGACCTGAAAACTCCTGTAACATTCTGTGAAGATGTAGAGAAAATTCCATGCTTGCCACTTAGCTCCATCTTGTCACCTTTGAGAATGAGTCAGAATTCAGAAGGTAACACTTCTGCAAGGGTCTCTCATCTTAAAGTAATGGTAAAATTCCTCTAAGGCTTAATTTCCTGCTTTCTTTAGTCAAGAAGTCCTTGACTTGGCAAAGTCAAGAACATCTGGTCCATTTTGAACCTGAAACGTAGATTCAACAAAATGTGAGGTGTTGATTAGTTTTTAATAGTAGTAAAACCTGTCATGGTTTTACTACTGTTAAATACATTATAAACCTGGAATGGTACTGATATAGGTTTATAATCTATAATGCAAGGTTTATAATGTTTATAATGTCTTAAAGTCTTGATGTGCCACATAGTCACAGTTTTCAGAATGCACACAGAGCACATGATGCCATTTAAAATTTCTTGATGAAGAATTCAATGCCATCTGTTTTGCTGGTGGGGAAATCAGTTACTGTGGCTTCTGAGTGTGTCACAGTTGGGGATTAGATAATCTAACTTTTGAGTTTTACAGACTTCAAAAAGTGAAAAAGCAGCTCTTTGAAGACCTTCATACAGAAATACTTATGTATTCTGAGCCTCAGACTGTATTTAAAACCCACAGAAGAATATGACATTACTTACTAAACTCAATGATATTTTTCCTCTAATCTTTTGTGACTTTCTTTGGAAGACTAAATGCAACAAATGAGGTGTAAAGTCACTCTCTCTCGATGGATTGAAGCTGTTTGTGGCAGACAAGTTAAAGAAGCAGCATTATTTATTTTTTTTTAACCTCAGTTGTATGCATTTATGTCTTCAATACAGAGTAGGAATTTTTTTTTATGAATTCTCATAAGCCTCCATAGCTTGTTTTAGGATAGTCTCTTACTAGGATCTGTATTTGACTAAGGAAATTCATTTTTACTACTTTTACTCCATTGTGATATCCTCTAGAACAGTATGACTGTTCCAGATATGGAGTTCTGCTTAAAAGTGCTCCCAAGTACTTCTGAAATGTAACCACTGGTCACTTGCCTGCTACAGGATCCAAATTGGCATATGTTAGGAAAAAAAAAAGGCAGGTTACTAAAGTTAGAAGATTTTAGAATCTGTAAATATTTGATGCTTCATTCTTGTCTGTCCTTTTCAAAGACCTTTTAAAATTTGCAATCCTTTGTGAGAACAGGCTTTCTTGGTAAAACGTTTAGAAAATAATTTGAAGTAACAACTGAATCTAATTAAGAAACATATAAACCAGAAAGATAAGTTAGTAATATATATTTAAAAAAAAAAAAAAGTATTAACTTCCAGTTACTACCTGTTCCTCTTGTGTGTAATTAGCATTTTGTAAACATGTTGCCTGAGCAGCTGGGAAGAAGTAATTTGCCTCTCTGGCTGTAAGAATTAAGCAAACCTCCAGCAACGACAAGAAAATAAACCAAAAAAAACCCCAATCCAAAACAAACACCCCGTTGTTTGATTGTATATGAACTGTTCTGTTTAGGATTCAAAGACCTACATGTAAATCAGTGTCAGTGCTGAAACAGCAGTTTATCTCTCAAGTTTTTTTTCTATCTATGCTTTGTCTTGTTGGCTTTTCCATAATCTCTCCCTATATTATTTTAGTTGTGGCGGATGAGAAGAATAAACCCAAGAAAGGCAGGGCGTCAATTTGCCCTTCACGAGTTCTCCATCTCCGCCATATTCCAGGTGAAACTACCGAAGAAGAACTAGTTTCACTAGGCCTGCCTTTTGGCAAAGTGTCCAATGTCTTGGTGCTAAAAGGAAAACATCAGGTATGACATTTTCAGTGTTACAAGGCTGTGTGGTTCATGCTGTGACCCTTTTGGTACTGCATTTGACTGAAATGGTTGCAATAATGTCCAGGTATTCCACTGATACTCAAGATTTTCATATTTTCAGGTGTAAAAAGTTGTCTTTATTTCTTCTGTTAGTATACTTTTGAATTAAACAGTGATCTAGTATACTTGTTAATAAGGTGGCAAAACATTAGGCCCACCTTATGTAAGAATATATGGATGATATAGAAACTACATTGTCACTATTGTTGTCAACATATGTCTTGAAAAGACTTGCCTGGTTAATTAACATGCATATTATTTTTTAATGTGAAATAAATTGGTTTTTTTATTTATCTTTTCAGATGTGATGATATAGTGCTCATAAGGAATAAACATTGAAATCCTAAAAATAACAGGCATTAATTAAAAGTTGTCACGTGAACTGTCCTTTCATGTGACCTTTTTCTAGTGAGAGTGGAATTGGGGAATAGATGATGCTTTGTCCTCTCCTGAAAACAAAATTAACACTGAAAACTGGTGTGTATTTGCTGCAGGCATTTTTGGAGATGTCTTCTGAAGAATCAGCAGCTTCTTTGATGAAATACTACAACACTTCTCTGCCTTCCCTCCATGAGCAGACTGTTCATATTCAGTTTTCATATTACAAAGAGCTGATAATTGACAGTTATGCTAGTCAGACTGTAAGTATATTTCCATTTAACCATATAGAATGGCACGTGAGTTGTGTGCTTGTTTTGTCTATGATAGAATTAATACTCTTTACAGTAGCTTGTGACTCTTCAATAGCATCAAGGTTTTTTCTGCTTGTCACACGACCCTTTCAGTCTGAAGAAGGTGGAAGGGGATGCAGCCAGGACAGCTGACCCTGAATGAGCAAAGGGATATCCCACACCATCTGACATTATGCTCAGCAATAAAAACTTTGGGGATGGATGCTTTTCTTCCCAAGCAGCTGTATGTGTGATGGAACCGTGGACCATCTCTCTTGGAGATGAATGAATGCTGGCCAGCTGATGTGAAGTAGTAAAGGAGTTCCTTGCTTTAGCTATTAAATTGTCTGTATCTCCGGAATTTCTTTACAGAGAGGGTGGTTAGACATTGGAATGAGCTGCCCAGGGAGGTGGTGGAGTCCCCATCCCTGGAAGTGTTTCAAAACTGTGTGTATGTGGTGCTGGGGGGCATGGTTTAGGGACCCTGGCAGTGCAGGGTGAATGGTTGGATTGGTGGTCTTAAAGGTCTCTTCCAACCAAATTATTCTATGATTCAGCCCATGAGTTTTCTCACTTTTACAATTTCAGTTATCTTTCCTGTCCTCCTGGGGGCAAGTATCTGAGCAGCTGTGTGGCTTTTAGCTGCTTACCAGGATCAAACCACATGAGACTATTCTCTGCTGCACCAGTAGTCCAATTCTGATAGATATTATTTCTGCCATTATCAAGGTAACATTTCAGACAGGGGCTTCTCAATACTTATAATATTACTGTGGAGGAGCAAAAGCTCAAGGATGGCTCATCCTGATGAGAAGGAAATCATGTGAAAGTGGTGGTGGGAAGACTGCTGGGATGAACAAGGAGCTCCTAACTGAACTCAAACATTAAAAAAAAAGAAAGGCATAGAAAATGTAGAATCACAGACAAGTGACCCAGGAGGAATATAGATAATTATCTGAATATGCTGAGATGTGGTTAATAAAGTCAAAGACCTCATGGAGTTGGCTTTGGTTAGGAATGTGAACAGCAACAGAATGACCAATTGACTTTGGTAAGATTTTAAGCATTGTTTTCCCACAACATTCCAATAGACAAACTGATTAAATACGGTCTAGATAAGAGAGCTGGGACTGTTCAGCCTAAAGAAGAGGAGGTTTGGGGGTATTTTACTAATGTCTGCAAATCTGTGGTGGTGGGGGAGTAAAGAATGTGTAGACAGGCTCTTCAGTGGTACCCAGTGACAGGACAAGACACAATGGACATTCAAATACAGAAAAATCCACTCATAACTTGGAGAGAGAACTTATCTCACTGTGAGTGTGCTTGAACATTGGAATGGGTTGCACCGAGAGTCTGTGGAGTTTCCATCCTCATATACCTTAAAAACCTGACTGGAAATAGGCAGCTGTAGGTGACACCTCTGTAGGTGACACTGCTATTATATTCTCCACTGCTTAGAAATACTTAACAATATGTTTTGAAAGAACTTTTGACCATTCCTAAGTTTTAACATTAGGTAACAGCTCTCAATAGCTTCAGAGGATGAAGAAAATGTGTCTCCTCCACTAAAGCTTTTCTCATTTTTCAGAGTCCTGATTTTTATTTTTATTTTTTTTTCTGTCACCACGTCCATAATTTAGTAGCAGGAATACCACAAAATTCTACCATTTCATTATCACATGTTTCTGTTTTCTTAAAGTTGCTTGATGATCGTGGATCTGTACTTGCTATCTGAAGAACACATGAAAGACCAAATGCAGCTGGTACCAGATGAACCACTTTCTGCCCAAAAAGCAGATCTTTTGAAGCTTTATATTAGCTATGGATATTATTGTGAGGGGTTGTGTAACCTGTTTTTGGAAGATGGTTGTTGTTGGCACTTTTTCAAAGCCTTGTCAAGCTAAAGATTAGCAAATAATAATCTTTTTAAGTACAGGTCTTACCTTTTTTCAATGTTGACTACTGTTTAGTGCTGAAAATAACAGTAGGTCAAATAAAATGTTGGGTTTTTTTTTACTGATAAAACATCAGTTTTGTGTTAACTTCATGCCAAACACCAGAATGAATTTATTCCTTGTAATTTTTTAGTACTAAAAATTGATTTCTTAAGAGCATGAATTGAACATTGCAGGTGAATCATTTAAATCCTGATCTCTACACAAGGAAATACAAGCCATCATACTGTAGTTTAAATCCATTTGGATTTATTTCTTTAATTGTAATTGACCTGCTGTTTAGATACATAAAGGATTTAATACAATGTGTATGCATCACAATTTGGTTTTCTGTAAGAATTTTGCAAGTATTGGGAGAAAAAACACTTTTAGTTTGTGCTGGCACAAGAAATCTTGCAAGCTTGTCAAGCTGATAAATGTCATTTGTCTTTTTCCTCATCCAAGATTGCTGGATTGATTTGTTATCTGAAAAAAACCAACCAACCAAACAACAAAACTAAAAAAACCGTACTGAATCAAAGCAAAATTGCATCTGTATAGCCCTACAAAGCAGAAACAATTTAATTAAAGGAAGCAATAATTCTGTGAATGTGACTTTTTTAGGGGAGGAGAACAAGGGAGGAGAACAAGGGAAGTTAAAGGTGTGATTTACATTAATAATGTGAGATTTGAATTGATCATCAGATAAAGGGAATACATTTGTTTGGGTTTTGGTTTTTTTATTAAAGTTAAATTTTAAATGCTTTTTTTTTTTTTGTTCAGATACGAGTAATTTCTATGTGTGTAAGTTAATTATTATGGTCTATATGTGTAAGTTAATTACTATGGTCTGTGCTGTGCCATGATTTCAGAAAGCTCAAGGTGCGTTGCAAGCTGTGAGTAACATACAACCTCAAAACCTGCCTATTGGATTTGCTTTTCCTGATGAAGGTGTTCAAGGTGGGCTCCTTCCAGGTCAAGGTTCTGTCATTCGGATCATTGTTAAAAATACTGCGTACCGTGTCACTCTGGAAATGATCCATCAGGTAATGAGGATTGCAAAAAAACCAAACAAACACAAAGAAAAAGCAAATATATTTTTTTTAAGTGCCTCTGGATCCTGAATCATTTCAATGAGGACGGTCAAAATGATTTCTTGCAATGTGGTCATCTGTGCTTAAATGAGTTGTGCACAAGGAAAAAAAAAATACAGAACTTCTGTGTTCATATTTTCAGGTCTTTAGTTTTTTTTTTAGTTTCTTGGTTTCTGTGGAAGCAGCAACAAACTTGAGGTATTATTTCTCCTTTATGCCCATGAGATGAACTAGTGAAATATTGATTAATTTATGGAGCAGTATTTTAACACTCTTTGTACTGAGTAACTTCTGTAGTTTGTTTTATGTTTTAGGGTTTCATACTCACTTCCATAATTCAATGCAAATGATGTAACCTACAAGTAGAGTTGTTTGGACAAATGTTTGTGATTATTCATCAATGGTTAGGATGCCATTTGCTTTTACAATATGCCTAGAAAATGAAGCAATATTTGAATAGGGGACTTGTTTGGAGTCCCTTACAGGGGACAGTCTCCCCCACCAAAAAGAGCACTTGGTGCCTGATGGCTACAATCTAAAATTACTTTTTAATGGAAGTGAGATTTTTCACTGTGAAGTATAGCATCATATGGAACACTACTAGGCAAGCTGTTATCCAAAACTGTGATTGTATTTTGTAATTTATAACTGCTTGTCAGGAAAATATCACCTTTTTTTTTTTGGCACAACTTGCCTTGAAATATTTATTATAAGAAGTATTCAGTGTCACCTTTGCAATAATAATAAAATTGCTACATACAGTGGGTTTTAGGTTTAAAACCAAGCAGGAATACATTGAATTTTATTATCCTAAAAAGGTCTATTTAATCTTTTAGATAAACATGGAAAGACATAAGTTCAGAAGCTAAATTTAGGCCTTTCTTAAAGGGAAGAGCTTTGTGAACAGGAACTCAATGACTAATTTTAAATTGCTATGAAAAAGGTTTTTGCTCTGTCTCCTACCACAAAATGATGACTGTTTTTGAGAGAATAAAAAACTGGGCACAAAAGGTTAGGACACAGTGTGTCTTGTATCCATGATGCTAGACCTAATAGGTTGTCAAGAGATGCTTGTCCTTACCTCTGGCCACTTTTTTTCCACTCTAGGCTTAACACTAGGGGGGGTTCTGCTTTCCTGACTTCACATTGATTCTATCACTTTGTTCTGAAATTGTTAGTGCTTCCCAAACTAACCTTTCCTTTTACACTCTTAATTTGGATGTAGTTTTTTCTGCACTGGTGTCCTGGTTATAATTCTGTCCTCATTCTCTGTGTCTTTTCCTTTTGTATAGATACATTCACATAGTGCACCCTCTCACTTTCGAGTGTGTTTGTGTTTAATTTCAACCTTTAAAAAATTTTCTGGCAATGTTTTCATTTGCAATAAAACAAACATTCACTTGTAAATGAGAGGTGTAGGTCCCCTAAGCTTGATCTTTGTCTTGCTTCTTTCCTTCTTAGTTCTCTAGTTTGGACAGTGGGTCAGTATAATTGATTGGTAGGTACATCAACTATTGAAGATGTCTTTTTGGTCACCAAATTTGCAGGATTTGCTTGAAGTGCAGAATGCAAAAGTGGATACTTTGAAAGGCTGTTTTCAGTTCCCATATCAGCTGACTTGTTCAAGTCCATTTCTCAAACTTCAACTTTGACTCCCCACAGTCAAAGTTTCTCATAACTCATCTGTCATTCCTAAATCTTGAAGTTTGTGGGTTTTTTTTATTCTTTTCCCTCATCTTTTGTGGCCTTTTTATAGTTTGTTTGATTTTGGTTGGGTTTTTTGTTTCTGTTTAGTGCTTTTTTTGCAGTGTGTGTGTGTGTGTGTGGGTGTGTGTGTGTGTGGTTTTATTAATTATTATTATTTTTAAAATTTTATTTTATTGTACCTGAATCAAAACTCTGAGGTCACTCAATTTCTATTTGGCTCTCTCACAAAAGAAATAATTTTCAGAAATATATATGAAGTATTAAATACTGCGTTCTGGTGCATGACTCACTAATAGCTTCTGAAAGTCCATGTTTTCCCCTTGTCAGATTTTCGCTAGATTTGGATCTGTCTTGAAGATTGTGATGTTCACCAGAGCCAGTCAAACCCAAGCTTTGCTCCAATTTGCTCATCCAATGCAAGCATACCATGCCAAAATGGTAAGTCTAGTGTGTCCAGCCTCTCCTGCCCTTCCCTCTGCCCCAAGTGGGAAGGGCAGCTTGATTCTTAACTTTGAATCACAGAATAATTGGTTGGAAGAGACCTTTAAGATCATCGAGTCCAACCGTTCACCCTGCACTGCCAGGGTCCCTAAACCATGTCCCCCAGCACCACAGCCACACGGTTCTTAAACACTTCCAGGGATGGGGACTCCACCACCTCCCTGGGCAGCCCATTCCAATGCTTAACCACCTCTCTGGAAAGACATTTTCCCTGACCTCTAACCTAAATTTCCCTTGGTGCAACTTGAAGCCATTCCCCCTCGTCCTGTCATTTTGAACTTGGAAGAAGAGGTCGACCCCCACAATATGCCTTCAGGTAGCTGTAGAGAGCAAGAAGGTCCCCCCTGAGCCTCCTCTTCTCCAGACTAAACAATCCCAGCTCCCTCAGCCTCTCCTCATAGGAGAAACTCTCCAGACCCTTCACCAGCTTCATTGCCCTTCTCTGAACTCGTTCCAGTACTTGACTTGTTGTCTTTCTAACTCTCTTGCTCGTGACTAACTTGGACATCCCTCACTAGTTAAGTGGGTAGCACTGTTAACAATTGCAAATATAAACACATAGCACACTCCCAAGACATGTCAGTCTGGCAAAACAAAAAATCAGAGGTGTTGGTAGCCATGAGTGATGGTAACTCTAGTCAACCAAAAAGTGTCCATCCATGCAGTGCGAGGGATATGGGGAATGGAAGTTATGATCAGTCCACAACACTTTGCTACTCCTTCCTCCTCATGCTGTACCCCTGCTTCAGTCTGCGTGTTCCTCATGGGCTACAGTCTTCTGCAAACTGTACCAATGTGAGTTGGTGGCACCCCAGTGCACCCAGTTCCGGTGGGCACCCCAGTTCAGGAAAGACAGAGATTTACTGGAGAGAGTCCAGCACAGGGCACCAAGATGCTGAAGGGAGTGGAGGAGAAGCTGAGAGAGCTGGGGCTCTTTAGCCTGGAGAAGAGGAGACTGAGGGGGCACCTTATCAGTGTCTATCAATATGTTAAGGGGGAGTGTAGAGAGGATGGAGCCAGACTCTGCTCAGTGCCATCCAGTGACAGGACGAGAGGCAATGGGAGTCAGTTGGAGCACAAGAGGTTGAGGGGAAACACAAGGACAAACTTTTTTTCCCAGTGAGGGTGGCAGAGCCTGGCAGGGGCTGCCCAGGGAGGTTGTGGAGTCTCCATCTCTGGAGACATTCCAGACCTGCCTGGATCTGTTCCTGGGTGACTTGGTCTAGGTGATCCTGCTCAGGCAGGGGGGTTGGACTAGATGATCTTCTGGGTCCCTTCCAACCCCTAACATTGTGATTCTGTAATTAGTAAAGGTATATAGGATTATAGCTTGTTTGTTAGCAATGACTATTTTCTCAAATAACAGTATTAATGGTAAATTATACCTTATTAAGGATTTCAAATGAAATTGTAATTTTGGTCTAGATTATATTAAATAATTATAACTATGTCTTTTGAGTGGTGTTTCCCCCCACCTCCCTTCATCAATCATTATTCTTTTATGACTAGAGTAGGCAGAAAATACTCTTACAGTGATCTTTCTAAGCACAACTGCTGTTACAGATGGGTGTTATAATGATTCTAAAGATCTTTTCCATCCTAACTGATTTTGAGTCTAACTGAATCACAGAATGTTAAGGGTTGGAAGGGACCTAGAAGATCATCTACTCCAACCCTCCTTCCACAGCAGGGTCACCTAGACTAAATCACCCAGGAACTAATGCTAAACAGTTACTATTCTCTCAGCTATTCCTCACAGAATTTGTGCTGTAGACCTTTCACTGGCTTATATAAGGGATAGTTCTGCACAATAAAACCCTCTAAATTAGTATCACTACTAGCATCTTGATTTAATGCTTAAAGCTATGTTTCATCCTTTGGCATAAGACAATATAATACTAGTAATAGCAGAATACTAGTGCCCTACAGGAGATGTTTACATAAGGATATTGGCAGAAGTATTGTCTACTTGGCACTTAAAAGCAGCACTGTAAAAAAACAAAAGATGAATTCCTCTTTGGATACAGCTGCGAGGTGAAAATGAAATACACTTGTCCCTACATGTTTTGTCTCTGAAAATGTCCTTATTTTTCTCCAGACTATCGATGGCCAAACTATCATTGGAACATGCTGCACTCTGATTATTCAGTTCTCCAGGTTAAATGACTTGCGTGTCAAGTACAACAATGAAAAAAGCAGAGATTTCACTCGCCCTGACCTTCCTTCTGGTGATGGCCAGCCATCCCCACAAGTGCCTGATCCCTTTGGTAAGAAACCTTCATTTTTGGTGGTTTATACACAGTAATGTCATGATGCTGTGTTGTCATCTCAGGTTCAGAGAAGGATATGTTTTGTGTACATTTCTGTCAGGTTCAGTGATGTTTGTATGGGCAGGAGAAAGTCCTGCTGAAGATGAATGAATATCTGAAACTATAACATGAGTAATGCTCTTGAGCAAATTTTAAGTGTTGTCAGAAAGCTGCACTTGTAAGATGTTGTGAAATTACATCATTGGCACAGGTAGTGTAATAAATGTGGCATATCACAGTGGTCAAGGGTGGTCATCCAAAACTGACACTGGTCACCTAAAGGTGCTTGGAAATGAGTGGTTTCATAGAATGTTTAGGGCCAGAAGGGACCTCCAAAGGTCAACTAGGGCAGTCCCCCTGCAGGGAGCAGGGACACCCTCAACTACACCAGGCTGCTCAGAGCCTTGGCCAACCTCCCCTGCAATATCTCCAGGGTTGGGGCCCCAACCACCTCCCTGGGGAGCCTATTCCACTGATCCACCACCCTCAAGGTGACTCCATCAGCCAATTCTTTCAGGACTCTGGGATGAATCTCATCAGGTCCCATGGATTTATGTATGTTTAGATTCCTCAGGTGGTCATGAACCTGATATTCACATACAGTGGAAGGGACTTCACCATCCTAGTCCACACCTTGCAGTTGAACTTGGGAGGTGTTGGGAGAGACCTTGTCAGTGAAGACTGAGGAAAAGAAATTGTTGAGATCTTCAGCCTTCTCATCCATTATTGCTAACCCATCATTATTACTCTTCAGGGGGCTATGTTTTCTTTGGTCTTTATTTTTTCATTGGCATACCTGTAGAATCCCTTCTTGTTATTCTTTAAATCCCTTGCCAACTTCTGCTCCAACAATGCCTTTGCCCTCCTGACCTCACCCCTACACAATTGGGCAGCAGATGTCTAGTTGGTAAGGACAGTAGCAAGGACTGGAAAATAATTTCCTTTTCTTCTTTAGTCTGCTGTGATATCTAGGGCAGATCCAGGGTCTGGTTTGTGTTTTTTTTTTAACAACTGGCTTTAGTAGCACAGACTAGAGTAAGAAAGTGTGTTGCACTCACTGCTTTCTTGTTTGTTTTTCCTGGTCCCTTAAAGGCAGGACTTGAATCTTTGCATCATGTACTGCCATCTTTATAATTTTATTGAGAATTTGCCATACAACATCATTGAAACATGCTGTTTTTAATGCTTTTGGAGGAAAACAAATGAAAATTTCTCTATTCTCTTCCCCCTCACTTTTCTTGTTTTCAGTCTGAATGTTTGCTGTAATAGTAACACCAGAGGTGCTGGTATAAGGAAAAATCTGGAAAAATCTGGAAAAAAATCTGGAAAAATCTGATGTCTGTATTGTAATTTTTTTAGTGCAATCACACTAAAGAAGTTATCTTAATAGTAAAACTGAACTGCTCTTTACACTTGTTATTTTCTCCTTCTTCAATTATTTTTTTCCTTGTTTTCCTTTTGGTGGAAAAGAATATGTGCTATAAACAAGCAGATTTTGTGCGTGTTTTACTTTCAAAGCATTAACCATAAAGCAAATTAGTTCACACATGTAAAAAAAAAAAAAGCAACAAAGAATTCTAGGTCTTTCTGCATTATTTCTGTTTGACAGTTTTTACATGCCTGATCTTGGTATCAGTGTGCAACACGCAGGTCTCATTTGGCAGAATAAAGGCACTCTATTTATTCCTTCATTAATGTTACCATTCAGGATCCTGAATAAGTGATTAATACCTGTATTGCCACTACTTGTTAGTATAATACATCCATCTGTGTTGTTTGTGTCTATAGTGCTTTTAGAAATGCTGAGGAAACAGCTGTATATCATCACTGCAAAATGTCTCTGAGTGTATTAACTTATAGAAAATTGATATAATGCTTTTTCTTTTTTTTTGTGTCAATTAAAACTGCTGATACACCACAGGTATCTTAACAGTAACACCAGAAGCTGATTCTCATGGCTGTACTCTCTTCTGTTTTCTAAAAAAACCTTAAAATCTGCTTCTAATCAGATGTGTCTGATCTGTCTAGTTACCCCAAATGTCGTCTACCAACCATTTGGAGGTGTTGCTGGATACGTGCCACCTATGGGCTTTGGTCAAGGTACTGTAAGTTTCTGTTTTTCTAACAGTGTGGTGCTAGCACGTGGCACTGGTGATCTATCTGAACACACTCGTGTTCAGAGCAAATTGTTTTCATATATTAGCATTCAGAACAAACCGTTTGTTTGATCATTCTGATTCTCCTTCTCATATGTTTCAGTAAAATTACTTACTGTAACAAAAACATATACTGCTGTAGTTATAATTTAATAAGAAAAAAAAACCCCAACCAAATGTGCATGATAAAGATTCCTNCCTTCTATCACTAATGCTACAAAAAATTCTGTTATACTAGTGAGAAACATCAATTCTCAAGTAAGTTTGATTGGCAAGTTTGAACTTGAATGAACTGCCAGAATCCTTCTTACAAATTAACATTAGCTGAAGTGAGATAAATTCTCTATGCTGATAATATGTATTAAAAAAAACCCCAACCCAACAACAAAAGAACCAACCAACCAAAAAACCCCCATAAAACTGTTTCATTCTTGTTTGATGTAGTTTGAAATACTGATGAAGCTTAAAAACTCCAGTCAGTAATGAAAAGCTTAGTAACATAATTTACTTTAGGAAACCTATGATAGCAGTGTAGCTAGTAACTGGAGAAAAGTCTGTGGTCAGATGGGAGAAATGTTTGGAGAGTTAAACACACATTTTATGGCTGAAGTTTCTGGTATCTCTGTACACACTCTTCCTGTGTGCTGCTTTTTCATTAGGGAAGCCAAAGAATTTTTCATTCATTATAAAACATGAGGAATGAGAGGAAAGAGAAAAGGAGGTAACAGCATGCCAAATGAAATAACTTTTCAAAACACCTATAGGATCTTTCTTGTTTTGCAACTTTTCCCAGGCTGGAGAGGGAGAACACAGGTGCACTTTGCTATTGATATCACTGTAAATTATTTTTAAGTTAATAAATGTACGTGTTCACTTTCCATCAGACCACACAGATTTATTTTTTTTCATATACTGGCAGTGAGATTGCCAAGAATAACTTTGATAGTTAATTTTAGGGTGGAAATTACATAGACTGTTCTATAAGCTTATTCCTGTTAAATATTACACCTTGATCTGTGCTTAATTAAAAGCAATGTACATGTCTTAAAATAAAAATTTAGCTTTACCGAGGCCATGATTTCAAAACCTACTTTACCTGATTGTTGATGAACAGTTCTATTACAGCAATGTAAAATTATTTTTTGTTTTACACATTTTTCAGATTCACTTGACCATAAAAG